>VDFB02263607.1:0-147452 GCA_007258455.2 Sequoia sempervirens
ATGGTTTTCACCATATTGGGAAAACTCCAAGTATAAAAGGAGGAAGGCTTGGAGCATTTTTGATCACTCATTAGTTGATCACTCATCCATTAGTTGATGAAGCATCCATTAGGATCATTCTTCTTTTGTTTTCCCTTTCTCTTAGTCTTTGTGAGGCTTTTTGTGAGAGAGATTCTTAGAGGGAATTAGGAGAATATTTTTGGATGTATTGATGTTCTGAGAGTTGTAATAGTCTTGTATTAGTCAAAGTTATTTTCCTTACTCTTTGTCATCTTCCAAGGGGTGTGAGTGAGAGAATTTTTGGATAACTTTGTGGAAGTCTACAAGACATTGTAAGCAGGAGGCTCGTGGAGTTTGTACTGTATTCCAGAACATATCAATAGAGTGGTCACTCGTTTGAGCTCGACCCGGAGACGTAGTCCACTCGGACGAACTCCGTAATCAAATCGGTGTTATCTTATCTCTCTCTTGATTCTATGTTTTTGAATCTTCTCTGATTAATGTTCCTGTTACTTCATTATTGATGTCTTTACACCTTTGTTCGTAATCACTCGCAACAATTGTCATAGATCCCTTCCGCTATACGGATCAAATTGGTATCAGAGCTTTGTTTGGCTAGTGTTGTAGGAGTGATTGCTAATCAGCTTGCGAGTTTGCTGCTTTTGTTAAGCTGTGTGCAAGTTGACAGGTGGACATTTGGAGTTTGGAACAAAGATGGCATCAGAAAAGGGTGAATCTTCCAAGCTGACATTGTCCCCATCCATGGTGGATGATATTGTGGCAATGAAAGGCATGGTTGAAGAACTCTACAGAGACCATCGGGAGAAGGCTGACAGGATGAAAGAGTTAGAAGAAGCCAATCAGCGCTTGCAGAGTGAGAATGCAGAACTTCAACGGTTGTTGGAGGAATCCAACATGGAGAAAGAAAGACTGCAAATGTGGTTGCAGGACATCTTAGAGGAGCAGAACAGGAGAAGTCCTCCTGTATCTGGAAGTGCA
This sequence comes from Sequoia sempervirens, assembly GCA_007258455.2. Lineage (NCBI taxonomy): Eukaryota > Viridiplantae > Streptophyta > Pinopsida > Cupressales > Cupressaceae > Sequoia > Sequoia sempervirens. The sequence continues at coordinate 1,000 of VDFB02263607.1, forward strand.
CACATTTGTGGTTTTTGTCCGCATTCCGAGGATAAATCATCCTCATACTCCCCGCTTACACCGCCTGATAGTACGGGAGCTTCTTCAGCGACAAAGCCAATGGCCAAGTTTGCTTGTGGCCATGATTGGGCTAACTCTCCTGGAGCAGTAGAGTGTGCTTACTGCCGACAGATGGAGTACCTCTAGACACTCAATCTGCCTGACACTGACAGTAATTATCTCGAAGCCTCCTCTTCAATCAAACAGAAGAAGTCAACGGAGGACGAGCAAGACTCATTTGGACACTTCGAGAAGCACACGAGGGCCATAGGATCAAAGCTACTCGGACAAATGGGCTTCAAAGGGAAAGGCTTTGGCATTTCTGAACAAGGCATCGCCAATCCGATCGAGGCGAAGAAGCGACCACGACACCAGGGATTGGGATTCAGTGGAGAAGGACAATCCTCCAAAGCTCAGAACTTCTGCAACCACTGCGGCATCAGTGGACACTGGGAGGCAAAATGTTGGAAGCTGCATCCAGAGCTTCATCGTCAATCGAGGTCTACCAACCATCAGCAAGTTGAGGAGACGAAAGCGGAGCCGGCAGTAGCTACCACTTCTGAGGCAGTCCCAGTAGAAGTTCAACCACAGCCTGAGCAACCTGCGAAAGAGAGTTCCTTTGAACAGCTTCGTAGGAGCTGGGAACAACGCTCTTCAAACTAGTAAATCAATTTGTGTGTTTGTTACATCTATTGTAGTGTGATGAATAATGCCGATAAGCTAGTTTCATTTTGTGAGCTTTGAATAAACTTGTTTGTAATAATTTTCATGAAGTTGTATTTCTCTAGAGATTGAGAATTTGTAAGGCTCTTGGAAGCCATGTTTTGTAATCTGGAAAGAGAATACTTGTAACTTCTTATTGCAAATATGTTGTTAAGTACTTGTACTTGCAGTTTATTTTTGTGCGAAGCTTCAGTTGAAGAGCACTTATTTAGACAGAGTTGTTGAGAATGGTCAACAGTGACCTTGTATGTTCTCAACTTGACGACTCGGTGATGGTCAGTTAGAGGATAAGTCTGAACTCAAACGGAGTTCTTGAAGGATTTGTCGGTGACCTTGTTGCTGGACCCGAGCTATGGTGGAGCCTTGAATCAGCTGTTCCGAAGTACAAAGGTGAAGGAATATGTCAAGCTGAGGTGCAAATCCGTGCTCGAGTAATTGAGGGAGCAACAGAAGCATGCCCGAAGAAGGCGAGAAATGCAGAATGCGAACTACCTGTAAGAAGCACTGAGGGACAGGTTTATCATCCTCAGTTTTCTCTTCTTGCTTTTGGTATTTTATGTTCCATTTTTGAACTGCATCATGAGGAGTTGTGAATTCCTGCATTGCCGAAGTGTAAGACCCCGGTAGGCAGATGTGGCAGTGTGTTCTAGTGATTCAAATCGTGGCAAGTGGCAGAATGCTGAATGCGAGATGTTTTTCAAGGAACTATACACTTTTGGAGGACCAAAAGTTCTTCAGTGGGGAGGTTTGATCCAGGTGGATCTTCAGGACCTGAAATTGAAGTGTTCTAGTTTCTCTTGGAAGCAATGCCATCACATAGAGCACTGAATTCTGAATCCGGCGCAACTTGAACGGGCGAAAAAGGAGTCCGTTTGCTCAAGTTACGCGCAGTCAAAGTTGGGTCAACCCTTTGACCAGGGGGCCGTTAGGAGGCAAAAAGTTGATGGACTCAGAATCGGCCGAAAGCGGTGTCAGTTCGGAGGGCTCGTCGACACGATCACAACAAAGTTCATTTCGTCGAATTTCGAGTCCGTATGTCCGAGATATTGCAGGTCAAAGTTTGGTCAAAGGTCGGTCAACTCTGCATTCAGGGACGAGAAAAAGGTGGAAAAATTAACTATCACCAAATTGGTCAAAGTTGGCGTCATCGCGAAGGTCTCGTCGTCATGATTCCAACGGCGTTCGTTTCGTCGAAAATGGAGCACGTACGCGAGAGTTACAGCCAGTCAAAGTTGCAGTTGACCCAGGTACCATGAGGTACGGTTGCTGACGTCAGCATGACGTCATCCTACTGATTTGGAGGACATGTCATCGTACGGATAATGACGCGGACCAATAGCGTCTTGACACGTGTCATTCCGTACTGTGATGACGTCATCATTTCCCATAGCTGCAACAGATGACGTGGACCATTCAGATGATGACACGTGTCCTTTGATGACGTGGCAGTTGACTGTGTTCTTTTGGCGAATCGATGGTTGACACAAGGCAGTGAGTTGGCAGGATTCGTGGCGGACACATTGGTAGCTGAGTCGGCGACAGCGTCGAGTCTTCGGCTAATTAGAGGATGACACGTGGCCTCTGGTTCGTGCTACACATCAGCGGACACGTCAGCATTTTCCAACCAACAGTAGCTCGCCACGTAGCGTCGGACGCACCGTCGAGTCTCTCGCGCTCGGACAGAGAAAATATGGTGGCCGAAGAGATTTGAACTCTCCACCTCACAATTGCGAGCATTTTGCCAAACCGCTGCACTAAACCACGGCCACCGAACCGAATATAACGGGTGGTTGGGTTTGTTATGAGTCAGTCGAGATTTGGTTTTTAAAGTTTGTTGCCGGCGGGGGTTGAACCCCGAACCGGCCGGGCCCTAAAATGAATAGACACCGGTGAGCCACGAAAGCTTTTCAAATATGTAAGGGGCGCGGTTTTTCTTAACCGGTTGTGAAGCCCGAATCCTAAACAAATAACCTAATAAAGGTTATTTTCAAACAAACTTAAAATCAAACCCGAATAAAATCAGAACCAATGAACAACCGAAGCCCGAGAATAACTTAAGGGACGGGCTCCAAATTAATTTGAAAGATTAAGGGGTTGTTTATTTTGATTTATATGTAAATGGGGAAGATTTTTGGAGATTTTGAAGATTTTATGGTTTCTACCATATTGGGAAAACTCCAAGTATAAAAGGAGGAAGGCTTGGAGCATTTTTCATCACTCATTAGTTGATCACTCATCCATTAGTTGATGAAGCATCCATTAGGATCATTCTTCTTTTGTTTTCTCTTTCTCTTAGTCTTTGTGAGGCTTTTTGTGAGAGAGATTCTTAGAGGGAATTAGGAGAATACTTTTGGATGTATTGATGTTCTGAGAGTTGTAATAGTCTTGTATTAGTCAAAGTTATTTTCCTTACTCTTTGTCATCTTCCAAGGGGTGTGAGTGAGAGAATTTTTGGATAACTTTGTGGAAGTCTACAAGACATTGTAAGCAGTGATGCTCGTGGAGATTGTAACGCATTCCAGAACTTATCAATAGAGTGGTCACTCGTTTGAGCTCGACCCGGAGACGTAGTCCACTCGGACGAACTCCGTAATCAAATTGGTGTTTTCTTATCTCTCTCTTGATTCTATGTTTTTGAATCTTCTCTGATTAATGTTCCTGTTACTTCACTTTTGATGTCTTTACACCTTTATTCGTAATCACTCGCATCAACTATCATAGATCCCTTCCGCTTATGGATCACTTCTTGTTCTAGTCGAACCACAAAGATCAGTGTGAACTAACTCCAACATTTTGGTAGTAGAGTGCTCTTTTCCCTTAAAGTCACATCTTGTCTATTTACCCTATTGACAACTTCTAAAAATAGTATTAGGAGGTCTTGTGATTCTAGGAAGCCCTCAGACAATTTCTTTTGAACTAATCTTGACTAAATTATCAAAATTTACATGTCCCATTCTCTAGTGCCATATCCAACTTTCACTTACTTGAGATAAAAGGCATTGACCATCAACTCCCTTTAGTTGATAGATGTTTCCATGAGCTCTTCTTCCAGTAACGACCATATCTCCATTTTTGGATCCTTTTCTGATTTCAAGGGTACTATTCTAAAACACAAGTTTAAAACCATTGCTACACATTTGACCAACACTCAAAAGGTTATGCCTCAAACCCTTCACATAATATACATCATCAATACTTTGCACTCCATCAAAACTAATTGAACCTTTCCCACAAATCTTAGCTCTTGAATCATCACCAAACATGACTAAACCACCATCATACTTTTTGATTTTAGTGAGCTTACTCTTATCTCCAGTCATGTGATTAGAACATCCACTATCAATTACCCAATATTCATCCTATCTTGCATGAAAAGTGGTAACAAAATTACCTTCCATCCTATTCCTCTTATTCTCTGGAGCCTTCTTGCTTGCACATTTTCTAGGGTTAACAAATACAAATTTACTTTCCAAAGCTAAGAATAAGTATTCACTATCATCAACCTCATTTTCAAATTCATAATCAGAGATTCCAGCTTCTTCTTTAACATAGTACAACTTCTTGTATTTCTTATCCTTTCTATCCTTATCTTTATAATCCTTGTTTTTCTTATGTACAAATCTATGTGAACATCTTGAAAAATAATGACCAATATTACCACAACTAAAACATTTAAAGGGAAACATACTGGTGCAACCATGGTAGGAGGGTCCTAAAAGAGAACAATCCAAATTATGTAGCAAGAGTAACACAACGAAAGCAACAAAAAATATGGACGCAAATACATGTGAAAATATTCCCATTAACAAAGATCTCAGTTACATTGAGCTAGCAACATCCGAGCTTACAGATTCTACTCACATGACTAATACAACATGCTCAAAATTACAACATTCTAACATGCTCCTATATGTGAGCTAATTATTACAAATCAAATCTATATTTTCCTTCTAGATCAAATTATGCATGATTTCTACTATCCTAATGATCAATTCCAAGATTTATATCATATCCACAATTTTGGAAACATTCGTGTTAGCCAAGGATCATCACATTCTTCAAGGAAAGAAAATGTAACATGTGCAAGAATAGGTCAACCTCAAATTTGAGTTACTCCATCAACAGGTGCATAAAATGAAGTGTGGACCTATAACAAAGGTTTTGGAAACTCCACAAAACATTTAAGATGACATCATTGATATCTTTAAGTCACAAGGATGATCCACAAATGATCAAATCAGTCGTTAGGCTTGGAAACTAATCCCGTTCTGGTTCAAGAAACTATCATAAAATTTAGAAGCGATAACTTGCTAGAAAAAGATCCAATCACGCCCAAATCTTGGAAAAAGGAAAATGAACATGTCGATGATTTACACAAAGATTTGTAGGGTCTAGTGAACAAATTTGATGAGTCTACCAACATGAACTAAGCAAGAACAAAATTGAAAGAAAATATATATTTTTTGGTTGATGCAATATTTCCAAGAACTAAGGATGGTCCTACATCAAACATTCGGGGTTAATAGAAAGTGAGTCCCTCACATTTCTAGGGATAAAGGAAAACCAAGATTGCCTACCTCAGCCTGAGAGATCCAAGAATAATCCTCCATTGGTCTACCTTTCCACTTCACAAAATATTTTTTGTACTGTCTTCCATGAGTCTTCCTCCCATTCGTGACATCCAAAATATTTTCAAACTCATCTAATTGTTTTTTAGGAAACTGATTCTCCAATTTTTCTTCACTTTCTTCATTGAATTCTACCTCATGATACTGATATAAATCTATAAAGTTGAATATAGGTAATATTCCCATACCTTCTAGTAACTCCACTTCAGAGGAATTTCTTGAATAAAATTTCTTCAGGATCTTACAAGGTCCAAACTTCCTCATATTCATCTTGTTGTATGTGCCAACTAGAAATATCTCCTTTCCCAAATATACCATCACTTCATCTCCAACATCAAATTCATTATGTCTCCTCTTTTCATTTACTTTCTCCTTGTACTTTTAGTTCATGTCTTCCAATTGCTCTTTCACTTGAGTATGTAACTTCTTCATGTGTTCTAGAAATTCATCTACTTATGTGCTCCTTTTTCCTTCCATACTAATGTCTCTCAATTCTACTATACCTCTAGGGTGAACTCTAGTAACAATCTCAAAAGGTGTCTTTCTTGTACTCTTGTTCACTCAATTATTGTAAGAAAACTATTCTTTTTGCAAGGAATAAATCCCAACTTCTGGTCTTCTCTCCAAGCAAACATCTTAGAAAATTCCCTAAACTCATTTTTACTACCTACATTTATCCATTAGTTTGTGGGTGAAAACTAGAACTGAACTTTAAATCTATCTTCAGCTTCTTCCAAAGTGTCCTCCAAAAGTAACCAACAAACTTTACATCTCTATCTAAAACAATACTCCTAGGTAATCCATGAAATCTAACCACTTCTTTGAAAAATAAGTCTACTACATGTACTACATTTGTTGTCTTCTTACGAGGTATGAAATGTGCAATTTTAGAAAATCTATCTACCACCACAAATATAGAATCATTACCTCTCTGTGTCTTCGGAAAACCAAGTATGAAATCCATGCTAATATCCTCCCAAGGTCTCTTTTGAACTATCAAAGGTTTATACAATCCAACATTCTAACTACTTCCTTTTGCAACTTGACAAACTCTACAACTCTACATGAATCTCCAAACATCCTTATGAATCTGTGGCCAAAAGTAATTCTCACTCACCAATGCCACTATCTTACCAACTCCAAAGTGTCCTAACATTCCTCCACTATGCTTCTCCTTCACTGAGTTATCCCTCATTGAACTCTGGGGTATACACAATTGATTACCTCTTAACAACATATCCTCCTAAATGAAACAATCCATCCATTGGCTTCTATCCTTCAAAACTGGTTTGTTACATAATCTCCAAGGTTTTGCAAAATTTGGCTCTCCCTCATACGAGTTCTTCAACTCATCAAAGCCTAATACCTCCACTCTCATAGCTGTCAGTAAATTCCTTCTCCTACTCAAAGCATCAACAACTCTATTTGACTTTCCACTCCTATGCTTCAAAACAAAAGTATAACTCTGAAATCTAACTCTACCCATCTCATGTGTCTTTGATTCAACTTACCTTGACTATTCAAATATTGCAATACTTGGTGATCCTTATACAACAAAAAATCCTTAGGAAACAAATAATATCTCCACTTCTTCAAGGGTTGAACTATAGCATAAAATTCCTAATCATACATTGAATATCTTCTCCTGGCATCATTCAATTTTTCATTGAAATAAGATACAAAGTCTTCCTTCTTGACTCAACACTGCTCCAATTGAATTTCCACTTGCATCATAGTCTACTTGAAATACTTTATTGAAATCTAGTAAAGCCAACATAGGGTGCTCAATCACCTTCTTCTTCAACAAATCAAAAATTCAATCTACTCCAAATGTCCATCTAAAATTCTTCTTATCTCCTCTCATTGCTTCTGTCATAGGACTTCAAATAGACCTGAAATTCCTAATGAGCTTCCTATAGAAACTAGCCAATCCATGGAATGATCTCACCTCTCCAATGCTATCTAGTGTAGGCCACTCAAAAATTGCTCTTACCTTCTTAGGATCCATCTTTAATCTATCCACAAATATCATAAATCCTAGATATACCAATTCCTCCTTCTTGAAACTATATTTCTTAATGTTTATCATTTACTTTCTTCTTGTACTTTTATTTCATGCCTTCCAATTACTCTTTCACTTGAGTATGTAACTTCTTCATGTGTTCTACAAATTCTTCTACTTATGTGCTCCTTTTTCCTTCCATATTGATGTCTCTTAATTCTACTATACCTCTAGGATGAACTCTAGTAACAATCTCAAATGGTGTCTTTCTTGTACTCATATTCACTGAATTATTGTAAGAAAACTATGTTTGTGCAAGGACTAAATCCCAACTTCTGGTCTTCTCTCCAAGCAAACATCTTAGCAAATTCCCTAAATTCATTTTTACTACCTATGTTTGTCCATTAGTTTGTGGGTGAAAACTAGAACTAAACTTTAAATCTATCTTCAACTTCTTCCAAAGTGTCCTCCAAAAGTAACAAACAAACTTTACATCTCTATCTAAAATAATACTCCTAGGTAATCCATGCAATCTAACCACTTCTTTGAAAAATAAGTCTGCTACATGTACTACATTTGTTGTCTTCTTACAAGGTATGAAATGTGCCATTTTAGAAAATCTATCTACCACCACAAATACAAAATCATTACCTCTTTGTGTCTTTGGCAAACCAAGTATGAAATCCATGTTGATATCTGTAGACATCCAAATTTGGACAATTAATTTATCCAAATTTATCACTTTTCATCTAAACATCCTCCTATTCGAGTTAATTAAGTAATATTACTATTATTTAATTAATATCTTTAATTCTGCCAAATCCCTAAGGTATTTAATTAATAATTAAATACCTTACCCTCCTTAATCCATCATCAAATAAATTAAATAAATATTACATTTATTTAATTCCTCACATGTCATTTTCATCTAATCCTAATCCATTTCCTAATCTCTTCATTAAGGATGTGCACATGCCTAATCCTTGATTAGGATGTGTCACATCCTCCAACTTTTGCAAGTTGGCCTTTAATCCTAATTAACCCCTAATTATCCTCTAATTACTGATTAGTCAAACCTAATTAGTACCTTGGTCAACTCTTCCCTCCCAAGGAATTTTTAATTCCTTTTTATTTATCCTAGATTCCCCTCTTTTATATGTGAATTTTTAATTCACATTCTATCCTTCCAAGGCTTCTAGAACCTTGGACTTGTCACAATCTCTACATGTGACCAAGTCCCACCTTTTTGGAGCCCACCTTTTATCCTCTAGATCCTCCTAGGAATGTGAATTTTTTCACATTTATATCCCCAACCACCTTTCCTTTTCCATGTAGATTTTTGAGGAATTCCAAAATTCCTCAAATGTCCCTTTCACTCCCACTTGGGGACAAGGAATCCCTTTTTGAGAAAATCTCCTCATTCCCCAAGGTGCTTGTCCTTCCTCCACCTCATGTACCTTTTTGACATGTCACTTACACCTCATCTTCTCTTGGCCACTTCACCATCCACATGTCAATATGTGAGGGCTTGAGGGTTCTCAACCCACCATAGCCCTTCATCTTGGCTTTGTTGGATGCATCTTGACCGTTGAATTCTCTAGAGAATTCAAATTCTTCTATAAATACCCCCTCCTCAAGGGCATTTGAGAACACTTTTGGATTTCATAACTACATGCTGCCAATTTGCATTCTCAATCCTTTTGCCATCATTTAGCCATCTCTTTTAATCATTTTGCACTCCTAATCTTGCATTTAGTCATTCAAGTAATCATCTAAGTAGCACACAAAATCATCCCAAGCAAGGGCCAATCAAGGAGACATCAACAGCAAGGAAGGTGAAATTGTTTGTATTTCATTTTGTTCATTTTCCTTTTCGTTATATCACTCTTTTGGCTAATCTTGAAGTGTCCTTAGCATTTTATCACTTGCATTTTTGTTGTTTTTCACGCGAAAAGTAGGATAAAATTCTGTGGGATCACATTTCGCACGCACGGCGGGGACTCCATAAAATGGGTTCTTGTGATTGAACTCGCTTTTGGGTAAGTAATTGCCGCCTGCAAAGCGCAGGGCACTTCTAATTTTAATGCGTAAAAGGCGGAAGCCGCCTCGGGTCTCATCGGGCAAAATGCGGAAGTGCCCCCTCCTCGCTACCGCTTAAGCCTCTCACATACCTAAGCAGAAAAGGCTTAAGCACCCCCTCTATTTCATAAGTGTAGAGGCGGAAATGACCCTCCTCATTCACTCATGTAAAAGGCTGGGCGGAAGTGCCCTACCTCTGAAAGTTTTATTTTTTTCTAACAAGTTTGCTGCAATTAAGGAAGGTAAAACAGTCATTTTAGCTTTGTTTTTGCTCCCACTTTTTGCTGTTTTCAAGTAGTAACCCTCTAACATTGTTTTGGCAAGGATATTGGTGTTTTTTACTAATGTTTTGTAGCATATTGTGGTGAAATTTGACCAAGGATGAAAAAGAAGGCAGCTAACATTTGCTTGCAGGACCATCTATTTGATCGGATTTTCAAAAAATTATCTTTGTTGTTTTGCAACATAGTCTAATTAGGGGGAATCAACTTCATTTCTTGCTATGACTGTATGTTCTTGTGTTACCCAAGGGGGCATTAATTTGTTTTCTCTTTCCCCTTGCACTTCGTGTGAGCCTAGGGAGTAGTTGGAAATAGTTAATGTCTTCTTTCTATTGGGACCTACTTGGGGATTTCATCACCCCAAGGGACGATTCCAACCACACTTACCGGCAGGGTATATAAAGGGGGGAGAACAAAATTTGTACCTGTTAGAATCCAAGATCACCTGCATGCAAGATGAATACTTGTCACATGCAAAAGATATGAAGAACTGAAAAAGATGTTCTCTGTAAACCTCTCAGTAAAAATGCATTAAGAGAATCAATTATTACAAAGTGATCAATCCTTATGAAGGAGATCAAGAAACCCTAAAGGAAACCTAATTTATTGCACACTTAATAATTAATAATTAATTATTAGTATTGCCCTAAAGTTTAACAAGTAATAAGGAGGAATAAGTGACTTAGTGGTATCAATGTGATGTATTTAATTTAAGCATAATACTTATTACTCTACTTGTTACCAATCCCGGTCATTAAGTAGTGGTGATTAAGCCGAGCTAGGGTGATACCTAGATAGATGTGAAGAGTTGAAGTGCAGGCACGAGTATCTGTTGGGGTTCGGAGCTTCAAGCAGCTGAAAATGACGGTGATTCAAGCGTGCCCCTCGCGTCTGGGAATTATGTCGGTACTTTCCTAGAATCCTTGTGCATCCTAGATTAAGACTTTGCCTTGCCATACCCTTAATATTAATCATAGGATTTTTACTTGCTTGAAGTGTTTCCTTGTGAAAAATCTGTCAAATTTTTGATACTTTGGCCTTTCTTTATCATTTTGCATCCTTTCCATAGCCTTTACTGCCAAAACCAAACTCTTTCCTATCGTAGAAAGGCGGAAGTGCCCCTGATTATGTTGCAGAAAGGCGGAAGTGCCCCTATTTCTGCTGTAGAAAGGCGGAAGCGCCCCTAATTCTGCTATAGAAAGGCGGAAGTGCCCCCATTTTGCTACAGAACGGTGGATTTTCCCTTCTGAGCACCCGAAATTGCCCCATTTGGATCCATTTAGCCTTTAAACCATCGTTTAATTGTTCCCAACCATTATTTCATCATACTAGGCCTTCATTTTGTCACTCTAAGCCTCCCAAAACCTCCATTTGATCTATTTTAACCTCCATCTTATCATTCCAAATCTTTTTTTAACCATTATAAATCCCCACTCATTCCCCACAATCATCTTCAATCTACCTGTTCATTCTAATTTCCTCATATTCCATTCAAAGGTTCATACCATCACCTAGCAAACATCATAATCACCAAACACCACTCATAGCCAAACCATCCTAACCTTGTATTACAAAGTGGTTACCTAAATTGACCATAGCACTTTAACTTGATTATTAGTCTTTAACTTTGACCCAAATCAATTTGCTTCCATCTTGAGGTAAATTCGGTGTTATAAGTTATCATTCTCGGCCCAATCAATCCATTCCTATCTTAAAGTGGATTCGATGCCATAATCATCCTCTTAATCAATCAAAGCTCTAGGTCACTAAGGGTAACTTCCTTTGATCAAACTTAAGGTCTCTCTCACATCTCTCATCATCCAATCATACCCATCCAATCATCCAAATCTATCAAAACCAATCATTCTACCCAAAATCACATCCGTTCAGCCAATGTTGTCTTATCGATCTTAATAATCTAATCCAATTCAATCAAAATCCAATCTAGCCAATCAAAATCAATCCCATCGCATCATCCAATCATCCTAATCTAAGCTTTTGTCCAATCCTAATCTGAGCTTGACCAAAATCCTGATTTGAGCTTTAATCTATTCCCATCCTCCATCTTTTATCCATCCTCTTTATTCTTTCACCATCATGAATCCTCATCCTCCATCAATAGTAGTCAAGGGAAACCCTAATTACGTTGACGATAATAACGAAAGTCTTGTCGATCAAGAGGTATATGACATAGATCCCCTCGATGCTATCATATCTAGTAAGCTTAGTCCACCCACTTTCCAAAATCCAATTAGTCCTATGAGCTATCCCGTTATGTCTTCATCCATGCCTAATCATGCTCCTTATGCCACCTTTGACAATAAATATATAGTATCTTCTTCATCCCCATATTTGTCATGTCCATCTACATCATCCTCTTATACAACATCTACGTCACTCAGCATCCTGGTTTTCCGTCGGTACTCCTGTTACAGTTCCCCATCCGTGATACTAATCGTAGTCATAACCACGAATGTTCCCGTACTGATCCTGCATCCACGCGCGCGTGATCCACGTCAAGTGATGTCCTCATGCCTGATCCGCCGTCTCAGTACCCTTGTTATGATCCGTCCCCACGTCATCGCCCGATTCACTGTGCCGCCGCAAATCGGCGCATTCCTGATCAAGCGGTCCGTGATGCACAATCTGAAGTTCGCCGCTCAGTATCAGCCTTGGCCACTCCATCCCAGTCCTGTTCCTCCATCTACTCCTAGTCCCTCCATCCAATCCCATTTTGCCACATCTACTCCTAGTCCCTCCATCCAATCCCATATATCCATCCCATCCCTAATCCCTCCATCTACTCCTAGTCCTCCATCCAATCCCATTCATCCATCCAATCCTAGTCCTCCATCTACTCCTAGTCCTCCATCCAATCCCATTCATCCATCTGCTCCTAGTCCTCCATCCAATCCTAATCCCCCATCTACTCATGGTCCTACATTCAATCCCATTCCTCCATCTAACCCTAGTCCACCAATCCATAATCCCTCATCCATTTCTACCACCCTAGCCAAGCCAACCATATGCAAGTCTCTCATTTCAGAAGTTCTCCAAGGACTCATGACAAAGAAGCCATCCCCAACTCCACATCTTGAAGTCATGGAACCATGCCATCTAGATCTATCATCCACGGTCACTATTGATGAGACCCTTCTCCATACCACACCTATTATTGATGTTACCACCCCTAGAACTACTCAAACCACTAAATCCATTGAACCCTCATCTCCTACTCCAAGAACCACTGAATCCATCGAAGACACCCAATTCCAATCCATTCCCTCTACTCCAAGAACCACCGAATCCATTGAAGACACCCAATTCCAATCCACTCCCTCTACTCTAAGAACCATTGAATCCATTGAAGACACCCAATTCCAATCCACTCCCTCTACTCCAAGAACCGCTGAATCCATCGAAGACACCCAATTCCAATCCACTCCCTCTACTTCTAAATCTACCCAATCCATCGAAGATACCCAAATCCAATCCACTCCTCCCACTCCTAGTAGCACCAAAACCCATCCCAATGAACCTCATGGATCTTCCATCCCTCCATCTTCCCCACTTGAAGAGTCCCAACAATACTCCATTTTCATGCCATCCACACAAGATGAGTCATGCCAAGAGTCTAATACAAAGCATGCCAACATATCCCCTTCTCCAGATCAAGATCCTACCATCCTATCTAATCCACCTCAAGATCACAGTCCCCCATCCATTCCATCCCATGATCCCCTTTTCATTCAAGCTTCCACCACTCCATCTCCATCTCCATTACATGATCCCACTACCACAAATCCAAATCCTATCATATCCCCTACTCCCTCTCCTAATATCACCTATCCACATGCTGCTATCCCTTCACCTCCCTCTCATGATCCCCGATCATCACCTAAAACTACTATCGGTACACCACTTGCATATCCCCTTGGTACTCTCACATTCTTCCATGGTGGCCTCCTTGTAGAAGAAAAACACAATGTATTTACCACCCATCATCCTCCACCTAATAATGGACTCGCATCATGTTTTCAAAGTAACACAAATCCTATCATGGATCGCATGCTCAAGAAAATGAACTATCAAGGAAAATGTCTAGGCCTTCATGAGCAAGGTATTTTAGAGCCCATCCAAGTTAAAGAACAAGTCTGCATGCAAGGTCTTGGACCTATTTCCCAAGATTCACAATCTAAAGATGTTGATACAACCTCTAGACATCCTCAACGAGCCTTTTCCAAAAGAAATGTTGGCTCTTCCCATCGCCCCACTAGATCATATGTTGCCATCCCTCCTCCTCTATCATATCACCTCAAAACCACCATCCATATCCCTCCTTCATCTACTCCATCCATTTTGGGTCCTTACATCCCTCCATCCACCATATCCCATCCTTCATTCACTCCATCCATCTTGGGTCCATATATCCCAAGATAACCTCCTCCATCTCATCCTTTCATCCATTCATCACCTATCCATTTCATCCATCATAAACATCCCTCTCACATGTCCCCTAATCAGGATCAACAAAGGCACATACCCACACATCTTCCATCTACACATAATCCCCATACTCCTACCTTCGTCACTCCATATCATCCATCTCCTCACACCCATCCCATTGCTACTAAAAGCACTTTGGCTGTTAAAGAAAAAATGCATAAATCTAAGCATCCACATGAATCTATGGCTCCCCATGTCCCCTTTAAAAGACATGGTGAAGAGTAGAAAAATCTAAATCTACATCAAATCCATAGTTCACAAAGACCCAACAAAGCAAAGATCAAAACCATGTGGATCCCAAAGAAAAAAGATGCAATGCCATCACATGGAAAATCTGTAAGAACATCCAAAGTCGCTAATCCAAAAAATAATCATACACCCCTTTCATCTCCTAAGTCTGTTTTGGGTCCCTATGTCCCAAAATTCACCATTCCATCTCCTCCATTGTCCCAACATTCTCCATCCCTTAATCCTATTATCTTTTCACATCCACCACCACATGTGCCAATGTTGGTCTTGAACACATCTCCCCATCACATATCCACCCCATCATTCCATCCATATACTTTCCAACACCCCACCCACTACCCCACATATCTCCCCCATCCAATCCCTCTAATTCATCTGCTTGCATAATCCATTTGTAAGGTTGTACCAACATCCAACCATCACTTCAAACATGGGCTCTTAACACCTTGTATGGAACTTGATGCATAAGTCATTCATCCACCTCCTTATCACATGTCTTCTAAATCTACTTATCCACCTCCTTGTGATATCCAAAATTTCAAAAATCCTAAAACGTCAAAAAATAAAAAAAATCACAAAAATAAAATAAAATAGTAAAGAGAAATAATCTATCCAATGGTGAAAACTTGGAAAACAAGCACCTTGGATAAATACCATGATGAAAACCTGGCAAACAGGCATCATGCGTAAATCCCCCTCTGCACTTGGGGGCAACTTCCTTATATGCACCCGTCTTTCTGTTATCCATCCTCTTCATAAATTCCCCCCATCCCACCTATCTTCTGCATCCTACCATCATATCCCATTTATCTCCCATTCCCTCCATCCTTCTTGTGATCTTGATTAAAATAGGGGCACCTATCTATGCATGCTTTGGACACCTATTGGTATATATTCCCTTCATCCATTCTCTATCATATTCCTTAGTCACCCATCCTATCCTCCTCCAGTTATCTCCTTTATCTTATCATCCACTCGTCTTACATCCCTCAGCCTCATCATATATGACATATCTAGAGTGGGGGCATCTGCTTCCTTTGTGACATAGTCCTTGGAGAAATCATCTATCATAACATCCCTTCATCTCTCTATCCATCTATCATAGCATCCATCTATCCTAGCATCCATTTCATCTCCCAATCCGTCTATCCCTATCCATCTATCATAGCATCCCTTCCATCTCCCCATCCTTATCTTCGTATCCATCTATCCTAGCATCCCTTTCATCTCCCAATCCTTCTCTTCATATCCATCTATCATAGCATCCCTTCCATCTCCCCATCTATCCTAGCATCCCTTCCATCTCCCCATCTATCCTAGCATCCCTTTCATCTCCCAATATATTCCTATCCATCCAAACAACCCCTTCCATCCCCCATCCCTATATCTCTATCCATTCTTTCATCTTTATCCTCATCCCATCTCACAATCCCTTGTCATTGGTATCTAGCTATAGGCCTCCCCCCATGCAACCCAATGCCATTTATCTCGTCATCATCACCCTTGCTTCTCTTGCACATCTTTCCAATCCCCTATCACTTTTTCACTCCTCTATCTATCATATCATCATTACAAGTCATTTTACTGCTTTGATAACTATCCCATCCCTGAGCTTTATGTGATCATCATCATCCTATCCAATCCAACAGGTCTATCCTATCTTGTTGTATTAGTCCCATCTTTTTATCCACTTATCCTATCATTTTATCATCCTTTATCCATGCAGGGGCCACGTGCGCTTTCATATAGGCAAGGTCGGTCATTTGATCTACCCCCAGGGTTCCATCATCGATCTTCATTGTCCACTTTGCTCTTCTATCGACTGTCATCAGTCTTTCTCCTTTTGTCCATCCTATCTTTACCATCCATCAAGGTCTCCATCTTGGTCAGTCATCCACCTTTCATCAAACTACGAGGGCTCTGCGCTTTCATGTAGGCAAGGCTAATCTTTGATTGGCCCCCGAGCCCCTAGGTCTTTAGGGTGTGTCAGTCTCGTGTCTTGTCTTCCTTGTGTCATGTGGTCAAGCTATGCCCTTATCTAGCTGGTTCTTAATAAACAAGACCCATTTACATCAAGAGATCCAATCGATTTTGCACATCCCGAGTCATAACGATGTTTTAGTTTAGTATCCATCATCTTTGGTCTCAACAGGATGCATCCTTCCTAACAGACCTCATCAACCACATCCATCCCTTTGATTCTATGGCAAAGGACATTTGAGATTGATTGTGATCTTTTGAGGCTTTTGGTTTTTGTTTATCATTTGAGCTCCCTATCATCACTTATCAAGGCCGCCATAATCCATCATATTATGGCATGTTTTGATTAGTCCACATAGGGGCATATCTTGATCTTTTCTTTGATTGTGTCTTCTTGGTTGTCCCACATGGTACCCACCATGATCCCCAGGGTCTTGTGTTATGTTGGGGCATCCTTTTGTGCTTGTGGTTATCTTAATACTTGGCCCGACCAAGGTCATCACGATTTTGAGGTGTTGGGATAGCCTTCTTGTTTGTTGTATTTTTTTCATGCATTAGACACTAATCTACCTTGGTTCCACATACCTTGGCACTTGGTGTCTTATGCTATAGCAAAAATCAATACTCCGTAGATGGAAATTTGCATTTAGAATTGCATTTCATTTTTCATTTTCATCATCTTGCATCCCTTCATCCTTCTCCACCATCCCCCCATCCCTCCATCATTTTTCCTATCTCTTCCCCCTGTATTCCTCTTTCCTGCCCTTTGGCTCCCCCTGCCACAGCTGGGTGGAACCGCCCCCTGTCGGGGCGGAACCGCCCCACCATAGCGGGACGGAACTGCCCTGGTCCAGGGCAGCACCTCCCCCTGTCGGGGTAGAACCGCCCCGCCACAACGGCCCGAGGTGGAACCGCCCCCAATTGGGGTAGAACCGCCCCAGTCTAGGGTGACACCACCCCCAGTTGGGGCGGAACCACCCCGGTCCAGGGTAGCACCGCCCCCTGTCGGGGCAGAACCGCCCCGGCCCAAGGTGGAACCACCCCCTGTCGAGGCGGAACCCCCCCGGCCTGGGGCGGCACCACCCCCAGTCGGGGCGGAACCGCCCCGGCCCGAGGCAGAACCACCCCCAGTTGGGGCAGAACTGCCCCCTGTCAGGGCGAAATCGCCCCGGCCTAGGGTGGAACTTCCCCCAGTTGGGGCGACACCGCCCCCTGTCGGGGCAGGACCGCCCTGGCCCGAGATGGAACCGCCCCCAGTTGGGGTGGAACCACCCAAGTTCGGGGCGGCACCGCCCCCAGTTGGGGCGGCACCACCCCTTATCAGGGCGAAATGACCCCGGCCCAAGGCGGAAATGCCTCCAATTGGGGCAGAACCGCCCCGGTCCGAGGTGGCACCGCCCCTTGTTGGGGCAGAACCGCCCCTAGTTGTGGTGACACCGCCCCGCCGCAGTGGGGCGGAACGCCCTGCCCCGCTCTGTTTTCCTCCCCCCCAATTTTTCACTATTTTTTGGCCTCTTTTCAACAATCTCATCCCAACCCATTTTCTAATTTCCCCCCACCATAAAACCCATATGTTGAAATTTTAAAAATCGATTTTTGATTTTTACATCGAACCTTCCGAAGGTCATAACTTTTGACTTGGGTGTCCGTTTGAGCTGAAATTTGACGAGTAGCTGCATTACAAGATAACAAGTGGATTTCCAACTAGTTTCATGAAAGCCGTTGGAACCCGTTTTGGCCCATTTTTGGGGCCTCAAACTTTCATCTTGACCCCCAAAATCCCAATTTATTATTTTTTTCCAACATTTTAAAAAATTGTTTTCACTCATAACTCAAAATGCATATCTCAAATTTGGGATGTTAGTTGGAAATTCCTCCTATCTCAATATTTGGTATTTCTTGGCAAAAATTTGGACTCCTAAAAGTATATCCATGAGGTTTCCTAAAATGGCAAAATTTGACAATTTTTGAAAATTGCCAAATTGGGAAAAAACTGATTGTCGGCACCTTATGCCCTTTAAACCCCGAAACTCAGTGTAGAATCAATCCAATCATATCCTTCAATCATTCTATTCTTCAATCCAATCCTCATCTGAGCTTTAATCTTATCCCAGTCTGAGCTTACCCCTAATTTGCACTTTCGTCCATCTGCAGTCCAAATCTTTGGATATCTACCCAAATCTTAAGATCCTTCTCTCCATCTCACATATCAATCTTCTCCTCATCTGTTCACTCTCGCACAAATCACCTAATAAAATCCTTGGTCTTGTCCCCAGTCTTGTTACCATCCTTAAACCATCATCATCATCATCATCATCCATTAGTATCCTTCCATATCCCTTTGGTGTTGTTTTGGGATGTATCCTTCCCTCATCAACAACACTTTCATCATCATCAGGAGGTATTCCTCCCTACCCTTTAGTGGTGTTTTGGGATGTATCCTTCCCTCATCAATACCACTCAGTGGGATGTATCCTTCCCTATCCTCATGTTGTTTCGGGATCCTTCATTCCCTCCTTGACAACACTTCATCCATCATCAACCCATTTTGGCTTGTACCTTGACTGGGGCAACATCACCTTTTGAAATCCATCTGTGCTTCATCCATCTCCATATCACTTACTCTCTTACCCATCACCTTGCATCATCTTCCTCATCTCCCCTTGCATCACATCATCTATTTCGAGAGCACACACGTGTTCTCTTCAACTTGCATGTCCTCTCGAGGGGGATCCTCAATCCCTACTCTTCATTTTCACCCCCATCATCTTCCTTCCTAGTCATCCCTTTGATGACTGGGGCATCTTTTTCAATTTAACCATCTTCTTCTAGGTTCTATGTTTTAATATTTTTTGAAATGATGCTACTTCGTAACACCATCTCAAAGAGGGGAAAAATGTAGACATCTAAATTTGGACACTTAATTTATCCAAATTTATCACTTTTCATCTAAACATCCTCCTATCCAAGTTAATTAAGTAATATTACTATTATTTAATTAATATCTTTAATTCTGCCAAATCCCTAAGGTATTTAATTAATAATTAAATATCTTACCCTCCTTAATCCTCTTTTCATCAAATAAATTAAATAAATATTGTCATTTTCATCTAATCCTAATCCATCTCCTAATTTCTTCATTAGGGATGTGCACATGCCTAATCCTTGATTAGGATGTGTCACATCCTCCAACTTTTGCAAGTTGGCCTTTAATCTAATTAACCCCTAATTATCCTCTAATTACTGATTAGTCAAACCTAATTAGTACCTTGGTCAACTCTTCCCCCCCCAAGGAATTTTTAATTCCTTTTTATTTATCCTAGATTCCCCTCTTTTATATGTGAATTTTTAATTCACATTCTATCCTTCCAAGGCTTCTAGAACCTTGGACTTGTCACAATCTCCACATGTGACCAAGTCCCACCTTTTTGGAGCCCACCTTTTATCCTCTAGATTCTTCCAATCATTGTGAATTTAAAATTCACTTTTATTCACCCAAGATTCTTCCCATCTCCCAATGTACTTGCAAGGTACTTGTACTTCCTCCACATCATGTACCTTCTTGACACCTCACTTACACTTCATCTTCTCTTGGTCACTTCAGCATCCACATGTCAAAATGTGAGGGCTTGTGGGTTCTCAACCCACCATAGCCCTTCATCTTGGCCTTGTTGGATGCATCTTGACCGTTGAATTCTCCAGAGAATTCAAATTCTTCTATAAATACCCCCTCCTCAAGGGCATTGAGAACACTTTTGGATTTCATAACTACATGCTGCCAATTTGCATTCTCAATCCTTTTTCCATCATTTAGCCATCTCTTTTAATCATTTTGCACTCCCAATCTTGCATTTAATCATTCAAGTAATCATCTAAGGAGCACACAAAATCATCCCAAGCAAGGGCCAATCAAGGAGACATCAACAGCAAGGAAGGTGAAATCGTTTGTATTTCATTTTGTTCATTTTCTTTTTTGTTATATCACTCTTTTGGCTAATCTTGAAGTGTCCTTTTGGGGCAACATCACCTTCTGAAATCCATTTGTGCTTCATCCATCTCCTATCGCTTCTCCTTCACTCTTGTCCATCACTTCGCATCATCTCCCTCATCTCATCTATTTCAAGAGCACATTTGTGTTCTCTTCAACCCGCATGTCCTCTTGAGGGGGCATCCTTCATCCCTAATTTTCATCATCTTAACCCCCATCGTCTTTCTTCCTAGTCATCCTTTGGATGACTGGGGCATCTTTTCCAATCTAACCATCTCCTTTTGGGTTCTATATTTTAATATTCTTTGAAATGATGCTACTTTGTAACACCATCTCAAAGGGGCAAAATATAGACATCCAAATTTGGATAATTAATTTATCCAAATTTATCACTTTTCATCTAAACATCCTCCTATCCAAGTTAATTAAGTAATATTACTATTATTTAATTAATATCTTTAATTCTACCAAATCCCTAAGGTATTTAATTAATAATTAAATACTTTACCCTCCTTAATCCTCTTTTCATCAAATAAATTAAATAAATATTACATTTATTTAATTCCTCACATGTCATTTTCATCTAATCCTAATCCATTTCCTAATCTCTTCATTAAGGATGTGCACATGCCTAACCTTGATTAGGATGTGTCACATCCTCCAACTTTTGCAAGTTGTCCTTTAATCCTAATTAACCCCTAATTATCCTCTAATTACTGATTAGTCAAACCTAATTAGTACCTTGGTCAACTCTTCCCCCCCAAGGAATTTTTAATTCCTTTTTATTTATCCTAGATTCCCCTCTTTTATATGTGAATTTTTAATTCACATTCTATCCTTCCAAGGCTTCTAGAACCTTGGACTTGTCACAATCTCCACATGTGACCAAGTCCCACCTTTTTGGAGCCCACCTTTTATCCTCTAGATCCTCCTAGGAATGTGAATTTTGTCACATTTATACCCCCAACCACCTTTCCTTTTCCCATTTAGATTTTTGAGGAATTCCAAAATTCTCAAATGTCCCTTTCACTCCCACTTGGGGACAAGGAATCCCTTTTTGAGGAAATCTCCTCATTCCCCAAGGTGCTTGTCCTTCCTCCACCTCATGTACCTTTTTGACACGTCACTTACACCTCATCTTCTTTTGGCCACTTCACCATCCACATGTCAATATGTGAGGGCTTGAGGGCTCTCAACCCACCTTAGCCCTTCATCTTGGCTTTTTTGGATGCATCTTGACCGTTGAATTCTCTAGAGAATTCAAATTCTTCTATAAATACCCCCTCCTCAAGGGCATTTGAGAACACTTTTGGATTTCATAACTACA
Source organism: Sequoia sempervirens (assembly GCA_007258455.2). NCBI lineage: Eukaryota > Viridiplantae > Streptophyta > Pinopsida > Cupressales > Cupressaceae > Sequoia > Sequoia sempervirens. The sequence continues at coordinate 22,802 of VDFB02263607.1, forward strand.
TGCTGCCAATTTGCATTCTCAATCCTTTTGCCATCATTTAGCCATCTCTTTTAATCATTTTGCACTCCTAATCTTGCATTTAGTCATTCAAGTAATCATCTAAGTAGCACACAAAATCATCCCAAGCAAGGGCCAATCAAGGAGACATCAACAGCAAGGAAGGTGAAATTGTTTGTATTTCATTTTGTTCATTTTCCTTTTCGTTATATCACTCTTTTGGCTAATCTTGAAGTGTCCTTAGCATTTTATCACTTGCACGTTAGAGTAGGATAAAATTCTTAGGATCACAATATCCTCGCAAGGTCTCTTTTGAACTATCAAAGGTTTATACAATCCAACATTCTAACTACTTCCTTTTGCAACTTGACAAACTCTACAACTCTACACGAATTTCCTAACATCCTTGTGAATTTGCAGCCAAAAGTAATTCTCACTCACTAACGCCGATGTCTTACCAACTCCAAATTGTCCTAACACTCCTCCACTATGCTTCTCCTTCACTAAGTTATCCCTCATTGAACTTCGGGTTATACACAATTGATTACCTCTTAACAACATATCCTCCTGAATGAAACAATCCAGCCATTGGCTTCTAACCTTCAAAACTAGTTTGCTACATAATCTCCAAGGTTTTGCAAAATTTGGCTCTCCCTCATACGAGTTCTTCAACTCATCAAAGCCTAATACCTCCACTCTCATAATTGTCAGTAAATTCATTCTCCTACTCAAAGCATCAACTCTATTTGACTTTCCACTCCTATGCTTCAAAACAAAAGTATAACTCTGAAATCTAACTCTACCCATCTCATGTGTCTTTGATTCAACTTACCTTGACTATTCAAATATTGCAATACCTGGCGATCTGTATGCAACACAAAATCCTTAGGAAACAAATAATGTCTCCACTTCTTCAAGGGTTGAACTATAGCATAAAATTCCTAATCATACACTAAATATCTTCTCCTAGCATCATTTAATTTTCCATTGAAATAATATACAAAGTCTTCCTTCTTGACTCAACACTACTCCAATTGAATTTCCACTTGCATCATAGTCTACTTGAAATACCTTATTGAAATCTAGTAAAGCCAACATAGGCTGCTCAATCACCTTCTTCTTCAACAAATCAAAAATTCAATCTACTCCAAATTTCCATCTAAAATTATTCTTATCTCCTCTCATTGCTTCTATCATAGGACTTCAAATAGACATGAAATTCCTAATGAGCTTTCTGTAGAAACTAGCCAATCCATGGAATGATCTCACCTCTCCAATGCTATCTAGTGTAGGCCATTCAAAAATTGCTCTTACCTTCTTAGGATCCATCTTTAATCTATCCACAAATATCAAAAATCCCAGATAAACTAATTCCTCCTTCTTGAAACTATATTTCTTAATGTTTATCATTAACTTTCTCCTTGTACTTTTAGTTCATGTCTTCCTATTGCTCTTTCACTTGAGTATGTAACTTCTTCATGTGCTCTACAAATTCTTCTACTTATGTGCTCCTTTTTCCTTCCATACTAATGTCTCTCAATTATACTATACCTCTAGGATGAACTCTAGTAACAATCTCAAAAGGTGTCTTTCTTGTACTCCTGTTCACTCAATTATTGTAAGAAAACTATGCTTGTGCAAGGAATAAATCCCAACTTCTGGTCTTCTCTCCAAGCAAACATCTTAGCAAATTCCCTAAATTCATTTTTACTACCTGTGTTTGTCCATTAGTTTGTGGGTGAAAACTAGAACTGAACTTTAAATCTATCTTCAGCTTCTTCCAAAGTGTCCTCCAAAAGTAACCAACAAACTTTACATCTCTATCTAAAACAATACTCCTAGGTAATCCATGCAATCTAACTACTTCTTTGAAAAATAAGTCTGCTACATGTACTACATTTGTTGTCTTCTTACAAGGTATGAAATGTTCCATTTTAGAAAATCTATCTACCACCACAAATACAGAATCATTACCTCTTTGTGTCTTTGGCAAACCAAGTATGAAATCCATGCTAATATCCTCCCAAGGTCTCTTTTGAACTATCAAAGTTTTATACAATCCAACATTCTAACTACTTCCTTTTGCAACTTGGCAAACTCTACAACTCTACACAAATCTCCTAACATCCTTGTGAATCTATGGCCAAAATTAATTCTCACTCACCAATGCCACTATCTTACCAAATCCAAAGTGTCCTAACATTCCTCCACTATGCTTCTCCTTAACTAAGTTATCCCTCATTGAACTCTGGGGTATACACAATTGATTACCTCTTAACATCATATCCTCTTGAATGAAACAATCTAGCCATTGGATTCTATACTTCAAAACTGGTTTGTTACATAATCTCCAAGGTTTTGCAAAATTTGGGTCTCCCTCATATGAGTTCTTCAACTCATCAAAGCCTAATACCTCCACTCTCATAGCTGTCAGTAAATTCATTCTCCTACTCAAAGCATCAACAACTCTTTTTGACTTTCCACTCCTATGATTCAAAACAAAAGTATAACTTTGAAATCTAACTCTACCCATCTCATGTGTCTTTGATTCAACTTACCTTGACTATTCAAATATTGCAATACTTGGCGATCCGTATACAACACAAACTCCTTAGGAAACAAATAATGTCTCTGCTTCTTCAAGGGTTGAACTATATTATAAAATTCTTAATCATACACTGAATATCTTCTCCTAGCATCATTCAATTTTTCATTGAAATAAGATACAAAAGTCTTCCTTATTGACTCAACACTGCTCCAATTGAATTTCCACTTGCATCATAGTCTACTTGAAATACCTTATTGAAATCTAGTAAAGCTAACATAGGCTGCTCAATCACCTTCTTCTTCAACAAATCAAAAATTTAATCTACTCCAAATGTCCATCGAAAATCCTTCTTATCTCCTCTCATTGCTTTTGTCATAGGACTTCAAATAGACTTGAAATTCATAATGAGCTTTCTGTAGAAACTAGCCAATCCATGGAATGATCTCACCTCTCCAATGCTATCTAGTGTAGGCCACTCAAAAATTTCTCTTACCTTCCTAGGATCCATCTTTAATCTAGCCACAAATATCACAAATCCTAGATATACCAATTCCTCCTTCTTGAAACTACACTTCTTAATGTTTATCAACAACTGCTCCTCTCTCAACCTTTGCAAAACATGTCTTATATGCAATAAATGTTCTTCTCTACTCTTACTAAAAATCAAGATGTCATCTAAATACATGATTCACAAACTTACCCAAGAATTTTTTCAATACCTCGTTCATCAACCTCATGAAAGTACTGAATGCATTTTTCAATCCAAGAGGCATCACCAACCACTCATACAATCCTTCATTTGTCTTGAATGTTTTTTTCCACTCATCCCTTTCTTTGATTCTAATATGATGATATCCACTCTTCAAATCTCTCTTTGTAAAGTATTTAGCTCCACTCAAAGAATCCATAATTTCATCCATCTTGGGCAAAGGGAATCTATAGTTCACCATGATATTGTTTATGGCTCTAGAATCTATGCACATTCTCCATTCTCCATCCTTCTTAGGTGCTAGCACAACAGGTACTGCACATGGAATTAAGCTTTCTCTAATGAAACCCTTCCTCAACAATTCTTGCACTTTTTTATTCAACTCTTCATTCTTTTCCAATTTCATCCAATGTGCTACTTTATTAGGAAAACTATCTCTAGGAATTAGATCCATACAATCACTAATACTCCTCATAGGTGGCAATCTAGTAGGTACATTATCTTTAATGATCTCTCCATACTCTGTCAGCAATTTCTTTATCTCTTCTAGTTATTCTTCTACATGCTTCAAATCTTTAGTCTTCTTAGGAACTAAGGCATAACACATGTTCTCGTGTCTCAACCCATCCAGGAATCTCCTTCCATCAACCAAACAAACTCTAGTACTCATACAAACATCAACTGTAGGAAAATCATCCAATGGCAAAAAATTCTACTTCATCCCATTAACAAAAATGGTATATATGTTCTTCTTTCCATCAATGAATAGCCTATCTATCATACTGCCAAGGTCTTCCCAAAAAAGCATGACATACATCCATAGGCATAATATCACACAAAACTTCATCATGGTAATTTCCAATCTTCAATTTCACCAAACATTGTTCACTTACCAGTATCTTATGATCATCCTGAATCGAGGCAAAATTTACCATTCACCTTGCATCTGGTTTGAAATAAGTTCTTTATCTACAATGGCTCCTTTTCTAACTAACTTTGACACAACACTCTTCTATTCAACAACACTTCTCAATCTTCTAGTTTGTTAGATGATCAAGTATGTTCTTCCTCAACAAAGGTTGCGCTATTGTTCTCTATCTTCCTTCTTGTCTATCCTTGATTACATTCAAAGGCTATATGTCCTTCTCCATTACATTTAAAGCAAGTTCCTTTGAATATTCTTTTCTCCTATCTTCTATCATCTCTTTTGTATCCTTCATATTGGTAACTACCATATCCCCCTCTTCTATAAGAGTTACCATCACCTTTCTAGTATGAATTTTCATTGTTACTAACCTCCTTATCCTTGTTCTGATTTGGAAAAGATCATCTTCCCCCTCCAATAAAATTTCTTCCTATTTGAAATCTTCCACCTCTTCCTCTCTTCCTCTTCTCATGTATTTTTTTAAACTTGTCTTCTTCCTTTAGGGCACACTGATATGCTTCTTCCACACTCTACAAATTGATCAAACTAATCTCATCTTGTATAAATGACCTCAAAGCATTCACATATCTGGCTACTTGCTCAATTTCTTCCTTTGAATGTCTAGATCTAATATTCAACTTATAGAATTCCTCAATATACTTTGTCACACTAGATTCCTTCTGCTTCAAATTTTGCAACTTTTTGAATAAACTATTCTACTAATTTGCAGGCATAAACTTTGTTTTCAACTTGTTCACCACCAGATCCCATGATTTATCATTTATTTTCCTCTTCTTTGCCTATCTTTCTGAAATTGCTCCCAGCAAAGGGATGTATGTCCTCTCAACTTTGTATAACCATATTTCACTTTCTTATCTTCAATGGTACCTTCAAATTCAAAATACTCTTCCAATCTGGCACAGCCACAGTAGGAGGGTCCTCAAAGAGAACAATCTAGACCATGAAGCAATAGTAACAAAATGAAAGCAACAAAGAATATGGAGGAAATTGTAGGTGAAAATATTCCCATTAACAAAGATCTCAATTAAATTCGGCCGACAACATCCAAGCTTACAGATTCAACTCATAGGCCTAGTACAACATGCTCAAAATTACAACATTTTAACATGTTCCTATATGCGAGATGATTATTACAAATCAAATCTATATTATCCTTCTAGATTGAATTCTACTTGATTTATGCTATCCTAATGATTGATTACAAGCTTTATATCATATCCACAATTCTATAAACATTCACATCAGCCAAGGATCATCACATTCTCCAAGGAAAGAAAATGTAACATGCGCAAGAATAGGTTGGCCTCAAATTTGAATTACTCCATGAACATGTGCATAGAATGAAGTGTGGACTAAAAAAAAAGGTTGAGGACACTCCATGAAACATTTAAGATCACACTGTCAAGGTCCTCAAGTCACAGAGATGATCCATGAATGATCAAATTAGTGATTAGGCTTGGAAACTAATCCAGTGCTAGTTCAAGAAACTATGATGAACTCCAAAAGTGATAACTTTAAAAAAAAAGATGATCCAATCATGCCCAAATCTTGGAACAAGGAAAATGAACATGTCAACAATTTACACAAAGATCTATAGGGTCTAGTGAGAAAATAAGATGAGTCCACCAACATGAACTGAGCAAGAAAAAAAATAAAAGAAAATATTTTTTTTGGTTGATGGAAGAGTGCCAAGAACCAAGGATTCTCTTGCATCACATACTTTTATACTTTTTGATACCTTCCTTCAACTTCCTAGTGAAGTTCACTTCCAACTCATTTGAACCATCACTCTCTAGATCATCTTCAATCTTCATTTTCTTAAATGTTGTCTCTATCTTTTCTTCTTTCCTATCTTCTTTCCTAAAATTTCTCATCTCAAATGCTTGCAAGGTTCCAAACAACTATTCTTTAGTATACTTCATAGGATCATAAATTTTGTCAATAACTGAGATCTTATCATTGTAGCAATCTGGTAGGGTGATTAGGATCTTCTCAATAATATCTTAATTGATCAGCTTTCCCTCTTGATTCTTAACTTCATTTGTTGTCATCTCAACCCTCTGGAAATAACTTATAAACTCTTCACCTTCTTCCATTTTCAAATTCTCAAATTTTTGCTTTGCCGCTAGCTTCTTTGTCAATTTTACTCTTTCATTTCCTTCATACAGTTCTTCCAAATTTTTCTAGACATCATAAACAGTATCTAAAGAAAGAACCTTAGTTCTCTCAATCTTAGATAAAGCACTATAAATAGCATACCTCATTTTCTCATTCTCCTCATAAGAAAAAACCTCATCTATAGAAGTAGGACCATTCATCAAAGGAGTATACTTTTTCTTACTAGCTTTCAAGGTCTTGTAACTAAGAGAAACAATATATCCTCTCATATGGAATTTCCAATTACTGTAATCAGATCCATCAAACATAGGGATTACTGAATTATGTGCCATCATATCTTCCTTAAGCGGTTAAGCTCTACACCAAGGAACCAATGCTTTGATACCAATTGTTAAATAGGTGTAGGACAACTAAGAGGGGGGGTGAATTAGTTGTCACAAAATTCAAACTTAAAACTTCAACACATATCAATTCCACAACCACACTATTATGTTATTAAGTATAAGCATAAAATACAAATAATAGAAAGTAAATAAACACAATGAACACCATATTTTTACACGGAAAACCTAATGAGGGAAAAACCATGGTTAGGGTTGACTCACAATATAAATAGATTATAAAATGAAATGCAAAGGATCATTTCCAAGGTCTCACTACCCAGAAGAGGACTCACTATCCAAATACAAAGGCTCACTTCCTATAGAAGGACTCATTGTCCAACAAGGAAGATCAATTCCTACAAATACAAAAGAGAGAAAAAGGTCCACCAAAAAAATTAACACACATTCATAGCCTTGATTAAAGGATTTCAAAAACCTTCAACTCATTTCCTTCAAGTATCCAACACAATGAAGAATGGTTGCCTCAACTCACTCACACACACTTATGCTCTTATGATTTGTGGCTTACTTCATCACTTTATATCATACGATCATACAAATATTCACAATTTGACTTAAATTTATACCATATTAAACCTTAGAACCTTTCTCTAAGGTCGTCCACAAAAACTTTATTTCATAAATTTAAATTAGGTTGACAACTAAACATTCCCATGATGGAAAGGAATGAGAGTGCTGAAAATAGAAAAATTAACCAAGACCAAAAAATAAAATGTCTCAAATCAACCACACGCTTCCTTAATTAAATTTTATTCTTTGAATGAAGTGTAAACACTAGGCCAAAGAAACCTAATGAAAACACAAATGAACATTGATCTACATGCTTCCCAACAAGAAGATATGTAAACACCACAAAACACTTCATTATACATGAGAACACATCTCATATTACTTTAGATACATCCACAACAAGTGAAATACTCTTCAAACACTAAACAATTTCCACCAGTCCATCCAAACTGTGCAAACACACACAAAAACATTGAAACATGACTTCTAGACCACCAAACCTCAACCTTCTTTACTAGAACCCATAAAACACCTTCACAAGACATATCCCATATCCGAAAGATCTAAAACAAAATGGAGGACTGTGGAGTAGAAAAATTTTTGCCAATCCATAAAAAACCAACTCTGCTAGAACAATTCATACACCGGTGAATGTAAATTTTACATACCATCACACTAGAAGCTAAAACTCTAGAGACATTACCACTAGACCATCATTATCAAACCTTCAGATCCATAGAAGCATAGGATCAACATAGGAAAAAAGTGGAGCACATACCAAAGCACATTCTGAACACATTCATCATTCTGACTTCTCTTCATTATTAATTTTCTCAAAAGCACTTGAAAACACACCAATTCAACACATCAACAATGTCATAAAGATAGCTCCATGTACTCACAACATCGAAGCATCATATCAACTATACATATACAATTTTCAACATATTGAATTGGGTTGACATCAATGACAATATTAATGACAACACCACCAAAATAGCTCATACTTGCAATAGCTACAACCTTCCCAAGCTTATTTGAACTTTTCCCTAATGGTTACCAACTGCCATTTGAATTCCAACTACCCAACTTCCTCATTTACAACCAATGACTCTTCATATTCCCTATTTTTTCACTTTTACAACATTAATAACAATTTTGCAAACTCAAAAACTTATGCAACTTAACTCTCTAACCCACCTAGCAACCTAATATTGACTCAAACACACATGACATGGTCTTAAATGACCTTATTACATGGAAAACCATCAAACCAACCCAAAATTTTAACTTACACCTACTAGAATGATGTATAGAAGGGGTAGAAAACTCCAAAACAATATAAATCAATCAAACTTGAAACCCTAAAACATCACTTGGTGAGTTTTTCCTCACAGGCCTTCAATCTTTAAAGCCTAAAACATTGGGGCAAAAAATTGAGTTTTTTAGCCACAAATTTTAGTGCAAACATGATCTCTAAAATATAAAGATAGTTATAGATATTCATCTAGGATTTATACAACATATCTCAAAATCAGGGTAGGTTACTTTGTACAGAATCCTTCAAAAATGGATTTTCCTTCTACCAATTAAGCCTAAAACATGAAAATTTAGACCTAGGGAATCATCAAAAAACATAAAAAACTCAATATGGAACCCTAAAACTCTGGGGCATGGTAGTATACAACATTTCAAACTCGAACAAAAAAATTGGAATTCTCCACTGTGGAAACAATGAGAAATCATATTTTGAAAGTAAGTTACCCTTCTTAGGGTTTGTGATAGTTTTGAACTTTTTTTCCAAAATTGCAATATCTCTCTCCAAACTCAACAAAATAGATGAGACCAAGTGCATTGGAATTAGATTCACATTTATTTCAATCCCAATTGGTATTAGATCAAGATATGGAATATGAAATCTATACCATGTGCTACAACAGGCTCATTACAGAAAAATATGAAAGTGGTAGTCAACAATTTGATCATAACTTACATAAAACTTAAATAAAATCAACCAAATAAATTGAAAATGAAATATAACTCAATCCTATATCACACCCAATCATTTTTCAATCATGTAAATTCCATACAGTACCATACTACATCAAAGAACAGTGATGCAACATTCAAATTTGTAGATAAAAAATGAATTTTATTGCTTAAACTTCAAAAGTGCAACTTCCAACCACACCCCCAAACTGGTCTTCAACCTTAAAAGGCCTTTTTAAGAAATTTACATCAAATTACCAATAGTTACAAACTAATTTTCAACTTCCAACCGTTCACCTTCCCCTAGACACCAAAAATTACAAAAAGTTGCTTTTTTACAACTTAACAACATTCAACAACTTTGACACTTTTTACATTTGAGCAAAAAATTAACACCTAGTGACCCAAACTAGACTCCAACACATTTAAAATTGTTTTCTTAGAAATTATTACATATTAAGAACTTAAATAAAACAAAACATTAACTTTTTACCCCCCTTGGGCATGAGAACCTAGGTTCCCTTGCACCATAGACCTAAGGTGCTCCTGCACCATACTCCTCAAGAAAAATAAACTCAAGTCCCATTAAGGATAGTGCTGCAAAAATAGATTCATTCTTGATCATGCCATTCTCTTACCCCTAGTGATAACTTCATTTGGTAAACCCATCCAATAGACTAAATACTAGAAATAGGCATTGTCCCTTGTCTTTTTTATTCTTTGGGAGGCCCACTTGATGGATGATATTTGACTCCTTCCTGATCTGATAATTTTTTTAAACCTACATTATCACCTAAAACCACATCTCCTCCATCCTTGAAATGAGCTTCCTTCTTCTTCACTTTAGGTGTGTGCATGGACTTGCCCACATTCCTTTGCAGTTTACCCTTGACCACTTCACCTTTGCTTCTCATCTCTTCCATCTGTTGTGTCCTTGTAACTACTAATTGAGTAGGAATACTAACCCCTGGAATGAAAGAAATGGAATGACCAATATCCCCTTTTGAAGGAAATGAATGGAACACCCCTCCTATCATCATAGCAACATACTTCTTAAGCCAATCCTTAATTCCCAAAATCAAGTCATTCTTCATTTCTGCTGTCATAAGATCTCTAGGTTTTGAAGTGGCTGCAAGGTCCATGTCCTCCTCTTCTTCTAACTTTATGAACTTCTTCATACCTACCATCATCACATTAGATCCCATGGTTTTTCCTTTTTCCTCCTCCTTCAGTGGTGTCAAGGTATAGGAGACCCCATCTTTTTATATCTCATGATTATTCCTCCTTCCATCATACTTAGCATGTCTATCAAATTACCAAGGCCTCCCTGGTAGTGAATAACACACATCCATGAGTATTATTCCACATAAATATTGTCTTTGTACCCTCCTATATGAAACTCCACCCAACTTTATGCATTCACCAAAACATGTTGACCCTCATTTAACCAAGAGACTTTGTAAGGGGTAGTATGTGGTATTCTTGGCAACTTAAGCTTTTCAACCATCTCAACTAATTTTTTTTTATCTATACTACATAAATCAATTACAACTTTACAAACCTTACCCAAAAACTTACAAGTTTTCCTAAAAAGAGTCTTCATTTGTGGTGGCTCCTTCTTTATTGGTACTTTGATGAGAGTTCTCCTTATCATGAGTGATTCACCAAGTTCTAGAGTAGCATGTTGTGATGGAGAGCTTACATTCTCATTTTCCTCTTCATGTACCAATTGAGTTCTTCTTTCTCCTCTAGTTGAAGTAGTGACCTCATTTTCCATTCATTGCAATGCTTGATGTCCAAACTTGTTGCATTGGTAACATTTTCCTATGAACCCACTAGATCCTATTCCTTGACCTCCAAATCTAACTCTAAAGATTGATCTACCTCCTCTAAATCCACCTATTGAATCTGTAACTTATTCTTGGACATTTCTTGTATTTTTTTGGTTCTCATATGATTGCCTTGTATTAGAAAATGACCCTCTTCCTCTAAAACTTTTTCCTCTACCCTTGTTTTGCTTGTCTTTCCTTCTCTTTAGCTTTTCATCAACCTTAATTACCAATTGATAGCATCCCTCTGCCAATCCTTTGGTTTTTCAAACTTAGCTCATCTTGAAGGTTAAACCTTTAACCACTGAGATATCTATCCACCTTCTCCACATCATCCTCGTATTGACGGGTCTCAATGATACACAACGTGTAAACAAAATATTACTATTTTGTTTCTCCTAAAAGAGAAAGACAACACATGGATATCTTATCTCCCAAGGTCTTTGTAGTTGGTTCTCAATTGTGCTGATGTTGCTCAATGGTCAATGTAATAGTAATATTCAAGGGGCCTACTGGTGTTGACCTTCTGGATTGTTCTAAGATCAAACATAAACTTAAACCTACTTTAACTAGGGTTTTTAAAGAAACGACAAAAGATAAATCAGAGCTTTGGAACTGAAAAGAATGATAATTCATCTAACTTAAGCAGACTTGTTACCTTTCAAGGAATTTGTTAACTAAAACTGTAGAACAAAATTACTTGTGATTGACACATAGTTTCATTCATTAGCAGTGTTGATTTCAACAAATTGCAAGTTACTATTTAAACAAAACACAAAATAAGATCTCATTCCTTGAAAACATCTCAAATCAAATGATTAATTGAAGATAAACACCATTCTAGAACACAACATGAAGTAGATTTTAATTTGGTTGCTTCTACTATTAGTGAAACAAATAAGCAACATTTACAAATATGGCACAATCACCAATGTACAGAAAATCCATGACTCAAATTGTTTCCATCTATCCTAAGAAAACTAGAGAGATACATTATTATCTATGCTAAATCTAACTCTTACTCTAAGAAGACAAAAGAAGCTCTCATTACCAAGAATCAAGATACAACTCTATCTCTTCTATCCTTTACAACATTCCTACTCTTTTTAAAACTTATCTCTAAACCTGTCTACTCTATTATCTCGTCTAACTGTCTCTATTTTTTTTTCTAACTTCTAGCCCTAACACCCTCTAAGTCTTTTTCCAAGAGGAAAAAAATGTCGTATATATAGAATGTACCCAAAAAAGAATGTGATGGCTTCTTGTTTTAGGGTTTACAAAAATATCCCACTCCAGAAAGGTCGGCCCTTAGATCTTTTGAATAGAGTTAATGCTGTGTTGAATGGCATCCCCGCTATCCATGTTGGTGAAAGATTTATGTCCCAGGAGAAGCCTTTAGATCTTTTGTTACTACAACATTAATTCGTGGTCTTCATGTTCATCTTCGAACTCCTTTGGAGAGCTGCCTTGAATGTTCTAAAGCATTGACATTAATATTGATCTGCCTCTGTCAGTTGTGATCATAGCTGTCCCTGAAACTCACAGCTTCCTCTTTCTTGCTACCATTTCCCACTCAAGATCTTTCTGTAAATTGATCCTTTTGAGAGATAGGATTTGAGTTCCTATTTAGATTTGAATGCCATCCTTCCCAGGTCGATCCATCAACTCATTCACATAGCAGATCCATACTAGTTGCATTCTGTCAATGTTCCTCATAGAGGAAGTCAATCAGTTAAACCGTCAGTGGGTGGCCCCTTTAGTTCCTTCTAGCTAGTAGAACCAAAAGCCACGCTAGATTCTTGGGTAGTCAAAAGTGGTCCACATTAGATCGCATGTCGATGAGACTCTTATTGTGTCTACCCGATGTGATTATACTACTCTCAACAACTATCAACATAACACATGTCTGTTGGTGAGACTTCATAGTGAGTGGAAAAAGTTACACTGATGTCAAAGATGGTCACGTAGACTATCGTTGTCGGCTAGACGTCACAGTGAGTGTAAGCCATTTGGCCAAGAGTCTCAGTGACTCTCAAGAATTATATCGCTACCATATACACTATTAGCAAGAGGTCATAGCAGGTTCCATTAGTCATACCATTATCCTTTTCCATTGCTGAGACCTCACTTGTTGGTAGGACATCATCCCAAAACCTTGCCATTCACTTGGAGTCTCCCTGAGCTCGAACCACTTTTCCTTTTGGAAAGACTCCTTCAATCGGGAGAAGGTCATGGCAAGTTCCCCTCAATCATACCGATATCCCCTACTATTGGTAAATCCATCGCTGTCGGCAAAATGAATTCCCTTGGCAAGACCTCTCAATGAGCCTTTCTTTCTTTCGCAAGCACACCCATGTTGGGGAGGCTTTTTCATGTCTAGAAAACCTCATCTCAAATTCACACCCCTCTCATCGAGACTTCCCTGGATCAGCAAGACCTTTCATCGAGCGCATTCCATTACACTGAAGGGAAAAAACATGTCAGCGAGACCATTGCTAGTTGGCATGACCTTATGTCGAACCCCTCCATTCTCCTTGAGCTCATTCTATATCAACAAGAACCTACCAAGTTGGTAGGACCTCATAGCAAAGTTGGCCTGTTTCTGTGATGAACTCATTTTAGTCAGGAAGACCTTGATTGGTTAGCGAGACCTTTCGCTAAAACCAAAAATCTTTTGGCAAGCTCATCTCACCTCAGAGAGATCCCATTCTATCGGTAAAACTCTTGGTGGTCGGGGAGACCTCACCGAGAACACTCTGTTTCACTGAGACCTCTGCAAGTCACCCAGACATCATATCAAAAGGAGAACCTTTGGTGAGACCTTTACCAATTGACCAAACTTCATGGTGACGATACCTCCTTTCACTGAGACCTTACTCGGTTAGTGAGACCTTTTGGCAAATGAAAACCACTCTCCCCGATGCCGCTTCATTTTGTCAAGAGTTCACCTTGTCAGTGAGACATCTTGCCGAATCCATCTCCCTCTCAGCGAGACCCTACCGATGACATCTCCATGATCGCTAAGACCCCAATGGATCGGCGAGACCTTATGCTAATATTATCTCATGTTGGCGAGACATCCTTCTTTCACTGAGACATTACACCGAAGTCTCCCCCCCTTCGCCGAGAGTTCATTTTACTTTGGGGAGAGCTTGCTTGGTCAGCAAGACTTCCTGCCGACACCACCCCCACCTTTGTCGCCGAGGCATCCTTGTTGGGAAGACTTCTCAGTGATGCAAACCTCCTTTTGGCGAGCTTCAAGACTTTTGGTGAGACCTTCTCTATTTGGCAAGAGCTTATGTCGAGAATAAACCACTTTCCCTGATGACATCCCATTTTGGTGAGAGTCTGCCATGTCAGTGAGACATCACACTGATACCAATCCCCATTGCTGAGACCTTCGTTCTTTGCTGAGACCTCACCCCAATGTCTTGCCCTTTTGCTAAAACTGAATATCTTTTGTAGTCAGTGAGACTTCATGGAAAACATAAACCTTCCCCGAGAGCCCTTGTGAACAATTGTGGGCAAGAGTTTCACCTGTCAAGAAGACTTCTCCCTGATGCCAACCGTTGTTTCCAAGACCTCCTTTGATCAGTGAGACATTACACTAACCAAGCCTTCCTTTTTCTAAACTAAGAGCACCTCAGGGAGACCCTAGCATGTCGGCCAGATGTTACACCGATGTCATCTATGTTAGTGATACTTTCACTATCAGTGAGACCTTTCACCAAAGGCACTATCTTTCGGCAATATCACTTCATTTCAAGAAGACAAGCTCCCTTTGCTAAGACCTTACACTGAGTGCAAACTTTCTCTGGGCTCATACCTTATTTTGACAAGACTTTGCCTTGTTGACGAGACCTTTCGACAAGCTCCAAACATTACATCAAAGGGAGAATCCCCTTTTGGTGAGACTTTTCTCTTTCTACTAGACCTCATTCCAAACCTAGAATCTTTTGGTGAGGGCTCCTCTGGTCGGTGAAACACATAAAGACTCATGGCGATGAAGAAATTTAGGCAACTGGTGAGCCTCAAATGAATAGAATGCACTATCAGTCGGCAAGACAACTACAAGGTCTTGCCGACTTTCCTCTCAGAGGAACTTTATGCCAAACTAGATTGTGAGATGCTTTCCAACTGAGCTCCTTGAGAAATATCACCATGTGCATGATCTAATCCTACAAAACGAGGTCTCCATTAGTCCTCAGAAGTAAATAAAATATATTATAATAAAATACACTGTTGCTTATGATTATTTCATTCAATTTCATAGTAAGAAGAAAACCAACTCAAGCTGAGATAGAACCGAAATCAAATCAGATAGAGCAAAAGACAAAGTTAGGAGGAAAAAAAAGAATTCCAAAGGTCAAAGCAAATAACTGAAGGCAAAGAAGACAAAAGAAAAAGGAGAACCTATTTTATTCCAGAATAAAATGGGGTGGTTATGCAGGGCATAACAAATGGCGACTCGGCTGGGAAAATGGTTTAACCATTTTCAAGAAACTGAAGGATTCAGTTACCTAAAACTCCTAGTTTATGAACATCAGAACTCTAGTTGGGTCAGTTTTAACAAGCAAGGGTGAGCTAGAATCTTAAATGTAAGTCAACACTGGCTACCCCTGAATCTATGTCTGTGCTTGATGGTGCATCATCCTTTCATAAATTTTTCCTCATCTTTTGAACAATAATGTGCAAGATTTGAGCGACATAAGTTGATTCCCTTTAGCTATCATGCAATAATATCTTGGGCATTGCTCCGCTACCAGTCAGGCATCCATAGCCCCAATGGAGATACTCTAGTTTCTCTCATAGCATTGCTCTACTTCCAGTCAGGCACCCATAGCCCCAGTAGAGATATACTAGAATCACCCATTCATATTGAGTCCTCTTTTCTTCTTAGATAATTCTCTCTTTTCCTTTTTTCTTGGAGTTTTAGATATTTCATTCAATTTTTTCTCAATATGTCAGATGTTAGTCATCTGTTTTGGGTTGAAAACTACTATGGACCTCATAATAGCACCTGGGAGATTGGATTTTTCACTCAAATCTTACAACACTATCATCTTAGGAAAAATATACCATTACAAAGGAGATGATATTAATGATTTGTGAAAGATTCAGAGATAATGAAGGTTATTTAATTTTCCCCTTGTTCTCAAGACTTTCCACAACTCTTATTGACAATGAGCATAAAACAATGAGTTTAGGACAAAATCATCCAATCAACAACCCTAAAAATATCTAAACTACTTCTCTCCAATGGCCAAAGTATATCCTAGATAACAACCATCATTTCAAGATGCGAAAGAACACATAAACCCCAAAGAACAAAACAAGACAGAAACCAATTACGAAAGGAATGAAAGGAACAAAAAGAAAGATCAAAAAAACAATAGCAAAACTATTTACACAGAAAAACAAATTATTCACATAAAGAGCAGCAAACTATTCACATCCAGAGAAAAAAACTATTAACATACAGAGATTATTTACAAGTAGAAAAACATAAGCTATTTATACAGATGTATCACCCAACAGAAGCACCAACCTCATGAATCAAAATAGTGTTTAAGAAACTATCCATTGACATGAAATAGAATAGGTTCTCTAGTTAAACTACTCAATTGGAAAGCATTTTCCCCTAGGATCTCTGCAACTTTATAAGGACCCAACTAGAGCTTATCAAATTTTTGGTGGCTGCCCTTCTTTTCACTAGCTTTATCCCATAACAACACTAGATCTAATATCCTGAAAGCTTTGATTTTGGCCCTTTTGTCAAACCATCGTTTGACTATAGCTTGGTGTCTAAGAATTTTTGTAAGGTGACATCTCTCTGCTCTTCTAATTTCAACAAGGTGACTAATCTTACTTCTATCCTATCGTCACTAGAGTAGAATTTCTGCATGAACTCAAGGATAGGTATTTGCAAGTGAATAGGGATCACAGGCTCTTGTCCATACACTAGCTTGAATGGTGAGTTCTTTAAATCAGCCTTGATCCTAGTTCTATTTGCCCATAGCGCAAACCTCATCTGGGTGTGCCAATCCCTAGGATTTTTTTCTAACAGTTTCTTAATTACCCCTAAGAGATTCTTATTGGTTGATTCTGCAACTCCATTGCCTTGTGGGTAATAGTTTGAAGAATACTTTAAAACAATTATGTGATCATATGCCCATGAAATGAATTTAGCAGAAGAAAAGGAAGAGCCATTATCACATACCAATGTGAAGGGTACTCCAAACCTAGTGGTGATGCATTCGGTGAGGAACTTGATCACAACCTCTATTGTGTTGTTCTTACAAGGTATAGAATCTGTCCATCTTGTGTAGTAATTAGTAGCAGTCAAAATAAACTTGTGTCTTGCAGAATAATTTGGGTTAATTACCCCAATAAAATCTAGTTCCCATTGGGCAAACGACATCACCTCATAGACAGGATGCAATGGCATGGCTGAATGGTGTTCTTTTGATGTAGAAATCTAACATATGTGACATGTTCTCACATGATGATGGGCATATTTGAACACACATGACCAATAAAAACTAGATCTGAGGATCTAGTGTGCCAATGAATCTATAGAACCATGACTTGTGTCATGTTTCCCATGAAATTCAGCTATCACATGTTTAGCCTCCTACTAATCAAGGCATCATAAGTACACTGCCTCAAAATTCTTCTTGTATAGTAAACCTCCTTTGAGCATATAATGGGTGGTTTTCATTCCCTCTAGACATTGATTTTTGAGAATGAAACTGATGATATTAGCATACCAAGGGTCATTGGAAAAGGACCGAGTAGTGTATTACTGGCAAATAATGTTCTCACTAGCATTCGCCATGGATTTAGACAAGCTTGTGCCTCTAACAAGTTTCATAGGGTGTATCTCCAGATCAAATTCTTGCAAGATGGCCATCCATTTCCCTCTTCTTTCTCCCAGCTCACTCTGCATAAGTAGAGATTTCACAGTAGCGTCACGAACTACAACAATGATTTGGCTTTGGAGAATGTAGTGCCTAAATTTTTTGATAGCTCTAACTAGCACAAAAGTTTGTTTCTCAAGAGGTGGGTATTTGATCTCAGCATTCTTAAACAGAAAGCTCATGAAGGCAATTGGCCTCTCCTCTCCCTCTACCCTTTGTTGAGTTAAGACAACTGCACAGGAATAGTCAGAGGAAAAAGAATAAATGTAGAATGGCTTGCTGTAGTCAGGGCTGGTAAGGACTGGCATTTCTGAAATGGATCACTTGAATTGTAAAAATGTGGCCTTTGCCTCATCAGTCCACTCTATCTTGGCGTCTTTCTTCATCATTTCATTCAGTGGTTTTACTATTTCTGCAAAGCTTGTGATAAACTTTCTCAGAAAGTTGATCTTTCCAAAGAAATACCTCATTTCTTTCTTGCTTCCTGGCTTGGTGATCTTCATAATGGACTCGACTCAATCTGGATCGATTGATATTCCTCTTTTAGAGATTACGTGTCCCAAAAGCTTCCCTTCAGAAACCCCAAACACTAACTTTTTAGGATTCAAGGAGACTCCATACTGCATACATCTTTGAAGAACTTTGGCTAAGTCTGTAGCATGGTTTAGTCTATCCATGGAGAACACTATCAGGTCATCCATGTAAACAATAATGCATTTACCAATTAGATCCTCGAATGCTATATCCATGGTGCATTGAAAAGTTGCTCTAGCATTTATCAGACTGAATGGCATCCTTTTGTATGCAAATGTTCCCTACTTTAGAGTGAAGGCTATCTTCATTCTATCTTCACTGTTAACCATTACCTTGTTGTATCTAGAATAACCATCCAAGAATGATATCATCTGAGACCCATTAATAGTCTACAATACTTCATCAAGAGAAGGAAGTGGGTAGTTATCTTTTTTTGAAGCCCTGTTCAAATTTATGAAGTCGACACATAACCTAATCTCTCTATTTTTTTTACAGACCAGAACTAAGTTAGCCACCCATGTTGAATGGCATACTAGGAAGATTATCCTTGCAGAAAGCAATTTCTAAACTTCTTTAAAGATCAATGGTTCAATCAAGGCATTGACAAGGCATTGTTTCTATCGAAATGGCTTAACTTCAGGTTTCAAAGGAATAGTATGAGTCATTACTGAAGCATCAAATATCTTTAGGCCTTCATATCCCAAGGCTATTGTAGCAATATCTTTCCTAAGTGCCATCAATATGTCTTTTCTAATTGCTTCAGGGCAAGCTTTCCCTATGTAGACATTTCTTTCAGGGCCAAAATCAGCTAGGTTAACAATTTCATATTCACCTCCTTTATCTTTAGCTGACACCTTGTCTCGATCCCTGGAGTCTAAATCAAAGATTCTTTCTAGGGCCACCATTCCCTTGGGAATTTTTTTATTCTTTAAATTGAGGACCCCCTCTATATCACAATCTTTAGGGTTCCAATCCTCCTTATTCCTGTTGGACTCATCAATGATCTGCCCTTTAAAAACATATGAGCTTGCTAGAAAAGCAAGGATATATCGATCATCATCAAAACTTGAGAGTTTGTGACATTATCAGGAACATCTAGGGTGGAGATCAATTCTACTAAGAATCTTCTAAGCTTAGAGCCTTGCATGGGTTCTAGGGTACTTGCAGAACCAACTAATGAATCAGCTACCTGATTTTCTTCTCTAGGGATCAAACTAATCCCAAAAGCATCAAAATCTTCAATCAGGTTCCATACCCGATTCTGATAGGCTGGCAGCCTTTTATTGTGACATGTGTATTAGCTGCGCACTTGCTTGATAACTATTTTTGAATCTCCTTTGACCACCAAGGCAGTGACCTTCTTCTTATGTGCGAACATAAGCCCCAGAGCTAATGCCTCATATTCTGCTACATTGTTAGTGCACCCAATCTACAACTTGTAAGAAGCAAGGAAAGTTTTCCCTTTCAGACTGGTTAATTCAATCCCAACACCACAACCTATTTTGGACTTGGACCCATCAAAGGTGAGGGTCCACAACTGATCATGAGCTAGGGTTGATCCTTTGGGATTTATTGGGGGCATTTGCATAGGATGAGCCAGAGGTGGGGCTACTTGATCTTTTACATCAGATATAAGAATGTGTGTTCAACTGGATCCTCAGGTATAATATCCAATTCCTTCACAGATATATCATGTAATATATGGCTATCCTTCTGGTAGTCACTTGTGCCTTCAGTTAATACCTTGGGTTTTGGTATAATTGTGAGTGTAGGGGTGTCAGACATACCTCGGGGTTGCTCCTCATATATATGTTGATTCAGAAATGTGTCTGAGGTAGGTTCAATTGGAGAAGGAACTTCCTTTGAAAGTATCTTATCCCTGATTAACATTATTGCTTCCTTGGCTTCAAATGAGAAGTGACCTACAATGGCCTCAGGGTAACTTAAGCTAGCTTCCTCAGCTTAGGAAACATGATTCAAAATGTCAATGTAGGGTTGGCAAGTCCATTCAAAATTATTTTGGTAATGCACCCTGCACTAGTTTGGGAGTAGAAGACTTTGCAGATCTTCATCTTCCCCTAAAACTAGTTGATCTTGTTACAACTTCCTAATTAATGCCCATTGATTTTCATGAGTTGTGGAATCAGGGAACTCTTGCATTGACATGTCTTTAGAATCAAGGACTAAAAGGGTTAGAATTTCCTCTCTTTTACAAACCCCTATCTCGGTTTTGAAATAGGCTACCTCATTAGGGAAATCATATTCAGTGATGACATGCCTAAGGCAAGGCTCACTTTCAATCCTAATCTGTGGAGGAATTCCTCTCCATGGTAGCCACATATGTGAAAAGTCAAGGGAGAGATATCCCCCTATACCTTTCATCAAGTCTCTGGTCAATAGCATGCCATAAGTCTCAGGAATTTCTGCCACTTGAACATCTATATTGGTTTGAATCCTAGGGTCTGACCCCACTTCCACATGTAGGTTTCTAAATTCTCCAACTACATTAACCTTTGTTTTATCAAGTTTGATGACCTTCTTGTTTGTTTGGATAGGGTTCAACCCTAATTTCTTGCATATAGAAAATGGCATAACATTGCCAGAATCTCCTAAATCTAACAAACAATTGTGTAGATTCTTCCCACAAATTGTTAAACTTAAGAGAAATGGTGGAGTACGTACCTTATTTTTGTACAAGGTTGCGTTCATGTTTGCAATAGGTGCCCCCTTGTTTTTCCCTTTCGATTTATCAGCTTGCTCTAAAGCTTTCAGCACTATCTCTCGTTGAGCAAGGCACCACTTTAGGATGTTGAAGTATGACAAAGAGGTTTTATGTTTCTACATCTCAGAAACAATATGAAATTCTATGTTATAGCTTGTATTGCTCTTGAAAACACCAAATGAATTACCTTTGTTATGGGAGTCAGGAGGACCCTTTGGTGGAGGAGGGTTATTGTCAGTACTTTGATTAGGAGGAACCATTTGATTAGGTGACACTGATGTAGTGAATGGACCCTTATTTTGATTTCTTAGGAAGTGTCTTCCCTTTGTCTAAAAAGCTTGGGCATCATACATATCTTCCTCTGGTTCATTCTCACTCTACATTGGGAATGAAGATTCTTCTTCAAAGAGGTCATAAGTCATTGTTGTATCTACTAAGTCACCTCCTTTGTTTGAATTCCCTTGAAACATGTGGGCATCTGCCTATTCCATATTGACAACTTTCTCTATTTTAGGGCAGTTTACCTCAGAATTAGTTGTAGTATCATGTAGCCTGCACTAGTTAGTCATTAAATTAAGGTCAACCACATTTGCAGTATGTGACCTATCTTCACTAGCTTGATAATCATGGGAAACTCTGCCATTATTTGGTCCAGTATTCCATTGCCGGTTGTTATTTGACCTCTGGCTATATCCTCTATTTTGATTCTAATAACCTTGGTTAGAGGAGTTTTGGCCTTGATAACCCCTTTGGTTATAATTGTTATGATTTTGGTAATTACCCTGGTTTTTATTGCCCTAATTGGGATAATTACCTTGGTTTTGAGAGGGGTTCAATCTAAGTTGAGCCATGTCATTCATGACTTGAGACATCGTTTTGTTTATGGTCTCTACCTCATTTGTGAGTTGAACTATCTTTTCACTTTCAATAACTTTAGTAATAGGTGGTTGACCACCATGATTTGGTGTTCTAGTTTGGTTATGATGACCATGGGGACTTTGAGGAACTTGTGATTGTTGAAAGAAGTCAGGAGTTCCATTAGCAAAGAATGGAATAGGAGGTTGAGTTTGCAATTCAGGTATAGGTCCATAATGGTAAGGAGACATTCTTGGGACAGTATTGAATAGAGGGATTGGGCTATACATCTGATATCCTATTGAAGGAAAACCCCCTCCCAAACTTCCTTGTTGAGAACTAATTTTTTGTTGCAGCTTGATGGCCAAATGATAAAATTTAGATAGAGAATCAATATCGTCTTGTTGATAAGTCCTTTGTAGGAACAAGCCAAGCAAGGGGTCTATAACTCTAAAGTAAGCTTGAATGGCACTATTCTCAATGACTAGATAGGGGTCTTGCAATATCCTATACATTATTTGGAACTTGGTATTAAACAAGGGTAAAGGTTTACCTAGCTCCTTCCTAATAGTAGAAAATTGATGGAACAAAATGAAGGGATCCACATAAATTCTGAACTGATTGATGAAAGCATTCTCCAAGTTTGTCTAGCTAAGAATAGAACACTGAGGAAGATTTAGGTACCAGTTGTAAACCATATCCCCTAAGGAATAAGGGAACAACTGACAAACTACATCATGGTGGGCTATCTGAGATCTGATACAAGCATCCTTAAAAGCTTGTATGTGCTCTTCATCACTCCTTGATTCGCCATGAATGTACTTGGGATAGAATTTATCAAAATTCTTAGGCATATCATGAAAACCTCTAGGAATAGTCCCCAATGGAGACAGATTATTCTGAAAGCATGCCATTAGTGGTGTTGGTGGTTGATCTAGCTATTGGATAGGTCAAACCAGCTGTAGTGACAATTGAGATGGATTTGATGACGGGTTGATAGGAATCCACTGGGGTATTGGTGAAAAACTTGGTGGGGTGAGCAAAGCCAACAAGGGTGGTATGAAGGTTACCCCAACCTTATGACTCTTGTGCCTTATTGGGGTCTTGAGTTCTATCAAGGGTGGCGGGTTTTTGGTTGATCGAAGAACTCTATAGGGCCTTTCTAAGGAGCATAACCTAGTTTTATCTAGCTTGCTCTCCTAGAGCCTCCTTATAGTGCTAGAACTGTTGACAGGTCTCAATGACACACAACATGTAAATAGAATATTACTGTTCTATTTCTCCTAAAAGAGAAAGACAACACATGGATATCTTAGCTTCCAAGGTCTTTTTAGTTGGTTCTCAACTGTGCTGATGTTGCTCAATGGTTAATGTAACAGTAATATTCAAGGGGCATGTTGGTGTTGACCTTCTGGATTGTTCTAAGATCAAACATAAACTTAAGCCTACTTTAACTATGGTTTTTAAAGAAACATAAAAAGATAAATCAAAGCTTTGGAACCGAAAAGAATGATAATTCATCTAACTTAAGCAGAATTTTTACCTTTCAAGGAATTTGTTAACTAAAACTGTAGAACAAAATTACTTGTGATTGACACATAGTTTCATTCATTAGCAGTGTTGATTTCAACAAATTGCAAGTTACTATTTAAACAAAACAAAAAATAAGATCTCATTCCTTGAAAACATCTCAAATCAAATGATTAAGTCAAGATAAACACCATTCTCGAACACAACATGAAGTAGATTTTAATCTAGTTGCTTCTACTATTAGTGAAACAGATAAGCAACATTTACAAATCTGGCACAATCACCAATGTATAGAAAATGCATGACTCCAGATTGTTTCCATCTATCCTAAGAAAATTAGAGAGAAACATTATTAACTATGCTAAATCTAACTCTTACTCTAAGAAGACAAAAGAAGCTCTCATTACCAAGAATCAAGATGAAACTCTATCTCTTCTATCCTTTAGAACATTCCTACTCTTTTTTAAAACTTATCTCTAAGCCTGTCTACTCTATTATCTCCTCTAACAGTCTCTATTTTTTTCTAACTTCTACCCCTAACTCCTAACTCTTTTTCCAAGAGGCCAAAAATGTCGTATATATAGAATGTACCCAAAAAAGAATGTGTTGGCCCCCTGTTTTAGTGTTTAAAAAAATATCCCACTCCAGAAAGGTTAGCCCTTAGATCTTTTGAATAGAGTTAATGTTGCATTGAATGGCCATGTTGGTGAAAGATTTTTATCCTCAGGAGAAGCCTTTAGATCTTTTGTTACTACAACATTAACTCTTGGTCTCCATGTCCATCTTTGAACTCCTTTGGAGAGCTGCCTTGACTGCTCTAAAGCATCGCCATTAATACTAATCTACCTTTGTTAGCAACGATCACAGCTATCCCTGAAACTCGCAGCTTCCTCTTTCTTGCTGCCTTTTCCTGCTCAAGATCTTTCTACAAATTTATCCTTTTGAGAGACAACATCCAACTTCCTATTCAAATTCAAACACCATCCTTCCTAGGCCAATCCATCAGCTCATTCACATAGCAGATCCATACTGGTTGCATTTTGTCGACGTTCCTCATAGAGGCAATCAATCAGTCAAACTGTTAGTGGGTGGCCCTTTTAGCTCCTTCTAGCTAGTAGAACCAAGAGCCACACTAGATTCCTAGGCACTCCAAAGTGGTCCACATTAGATCACATGTCAGTGAGACACTTATCGTGTCTCCTCGATGCAATTATACCACTCTCAGCAGTTATCAACATAACACATGTCTATTGGTGAGACTTCATAGCAAGCAGAAAAAGTTACACCAATGTCAAAGATGGTCACCCAGACTATCATTTCTGACCAGAGGTCACAGTGAGTGTAAGCCATTCGGCCAAGAGTCTTGGAAAACCTCAAGAATTATATCACTACCATATACACAATTGGCAAGAAAAACATTCATTGGTAAGAGGTCATAGTAGGTTCCATTAGCCATACTTATATCCTTTTCCATCCCTAGGACCTTACTTGTCAGCAAGACATTGTCCTGAAACCCTCCCATTCACTCAGAGTCTCCCCGAGCTCAAACCACTTTTCCTTTCGGCAAGACTCCTTCAATCGGGAGAAGTTCACGGTGAGTTCCCCTCAGTCATACTGATATCCCCTACTATTGGTAAATCCATCACTGTTGGCAAGACTGAATTCCCTTGGCAAGACCTCTCAGTGAGCCTTTCTTTCTTTAGCGAGCACACCCATGTTGAGGAGACTTTTTCATGTCAGGAAGACCTCACCATGAACTCACGCCTCTCTCGCCGAGACTTCCCTGGGTCAGCGAGACCTTTCATCGAGTGCATTCCATTACACCCAAGGAGAAAACATGTCAATGAGGCCATTGCTAGTTCGCATGACCTTTTTTCAAACCCCTCCATTCTCCTTGAACTCATTCTATATTGGAAAAACCCTACTAGGTCAGTAGGACCTCATAGCGAAGCTAGCCTATTTTTGCGATGAATTAATTTTAGTCAAGAAGAGCTTGATTGTTTGGTGAGACCTTTTGCTAAAACCATAAATCTTTTGGTGAGCTCATCTCAGCTCTGTGAGATCCCATTCTGTTAGAAGACTCTCGATGGTCAAGGAGACCTCATGTTGAGAACACTCCATTTCTCTGAGACCTCTAGCAGTCATCTAGACATCATACCAAAGGGAGAACCTTCGGCTAGACCTTTACCATTCAGCTAGACTTCATGACGACAATACCTGCTTTCACCGAGACCTTACCCAATCGGTGAGACATTTTGGCGAATGAAAATCACTCTCCCTGATGCCACTTCATTTTGGCAAGAGTTCACCCTATCGGTGAGACATCTTGTCGAATCCATCTCCCTCTCGCCAAGATCCTTCTTATGAAATATCCACAATCTCTGAGACCCTGATGGATTGACGAGACCTTATACTAATATTATCTCATGTTGGTGAGACATCCTTCTTTCACTAAGACATTACACTCAAGTCTCCTGCCCTTCACTGAGAGTTCATTTTACTTCGGGGAGAGCTTGCTTGGTCGGCCAGACTACCTGCTGACACCACCCCCACCTTTTTCGCCGAGACATCCCTTTTGGGAAGACTTCTCAGTGATGCAAACCTCCTTTTGGTGAGCTTCAAGACTTTTGGTGAGACCTTCTCTGTTCGATAGGACCTTATACGAAGAATAAACCACTTTCCCCAATGACATCCCATTTCGGTGAGAGTCTGCCATGTTGATGAGACATCACACTGATACCAATCCCATTTGCAAAGACCTTCATTCTTCATCGAGACCTCACCCCAACATCTTTCCCTTTCGCTGAAACCACATATCTTTCATAGTTGGCAAGACCTCATGGTGAACATAAACCTTCCCCAAGAGCCCCTGTGAACAATTGTGGGCAAGAGTTTCACCTATTGGGAAGACTTCTCCCCGATACAATCCATTGTCACCAAGACCTCCTTCGATTGGTGAGACATTACACTGACCGAGCCTTCCTTTCACTGAACTGAGAGCACCTTGGGGAGACCCTAGCATGTTGGCTAGACGTTACACCAATGCCATCTATGTTAGTGAGACTTTCACTATCGGTGAGACCTTTTGCCGAAGGCACTATCTTTCAGCGATCTCACTTCATTTTGGGGAGACAAGCTCCCTTGGCCAAGACCTTACACCAAGTGCAAACTTTCTCCAGACTCATACCTTATTTTAGCAAGACTCCACCTTGTCAGCAAGCTCCAAACATTACACCAAAGGGAGAATCCCCTTTTGGTGAGACTTTTCTCTTTCGGTCAGACCTCATGTCAAACATAGAATCTTTTGCCTAGGGCTCCTCCGATTGACGCCACACATAAAGACTCACATTGACGGGGACATTTAGGCAACTAGTGAGCCTCAAATGAATAGAACGCACTACCAGTCAGCAAGACAACCACAAGGTCTTGCCAATTTTCCTCTTAGAGGAACTTTATGCCAAATTGGATTGGGAGATGCTTTCCAACTAAGCTCCTTGAGAAATATCATCATGTGCACGATCTAATCTTGCGAAACAAGGTCTCCATTAGTCCTTAGAAGAAAATAAAATATATTATAATAAAATACATTGTTGCTTATAATTATTTCATTAAATTTCTTAGTAAGAAGAAAACCAACTCAAGCTGAGACAAAACCAAAATCAAATCAGATAGAAAAAGGGGGACCTATTTTATTCCAAGATAAAATGTGGTGGTTATGCAGGGCATAACACCTCCATGTGACCTACTTTTATACTTAGCTTATAAAACTCCTCATTATAATCTTTGACATCCATATCTCTTTGTTTAATATTTTTAAGTTTCTTGAATATTTGAATTGCATAATCACCTGGTAGAAACTTTCCCTTGAGTTTGGCCACCATTCTATCCCAAGAGACAATTTTTGACTTGCATTTCTTCCTCTTTTTAGTTTTCTCATACTCCCACCAAAGTAGGGCATGACCCTTCAATTTTTTTTCCAACTTTACCCTTTGTTCCTCTGGTATGTCTTCACATTCAAAGTATCCAAAAGTTCTTCATCATTCAAGTTCACTCCATACATAGGTAAATCCATATTTACCTTGTGTTTATCTTCCTTGCCTACCTTCAGTACCTTGGAAAACTTCTTCTCATTAGGATCCAACTCTTCCTTTTGGAATCCTTCTTGTGGATTCTCCTCTTCCCATTCTTCTTCATGGTCACTCACATCACCTATGACCATACCTCTCCTTTGACTAGTTTCAATAGCCACAAGCCTATCTACAACCATATCTTGTAGTTCCTTCAATTTCCTAATCTCTTTTGTAGTTTTCTCTCTCATTTCATTTATTTCCCTAGCCATATGGTTGCCTTTTGGAGGCATCTTGTTCTCTTTTTCTTCACACTTTCCCTCTTACCAACTAACCTAAGATCTGATATCAATCCGATGTAGAGCAGGGGTATCAAAGGATTAAAATCACTCAAACAACTATTTTCCAATGTCTTTTTACATCAAATAAGGTGACTTGCTTCACAAAATAGCACTAATCAAGTACCCTTTTTTCTCCTTTAAAACACATCTTAAAATGGATTGAGGTTTCTTTGGAAAGAACACCTCAAAATCTAATTGTCCTCGTCTCAACTATGCCTAATTAACTAGTTAGGCAAGCTAGCAATATAGTTCTTGCACTCTAGTCTTCCAATATTCATACCAAAACTCCAAACATGTTAAATAGGGTCTATCCCAACATTTACAACCACTTCAAATAGTTTTTGAAGAGATTTTCACCAAACCTTATGTCCTATGTAGTTTCAAGGCCTAAAACATGAAAAATATTAAACTAGGGCATCACTCTAGCATGTGTTGCATTCATTCCCTATATCTGCAAACTTTTGGACATGAAAAAAACCTTTATTCCATCCATTCCACCAAGTTTCATGAGGTTTCACCAATGGAATGGTGGAATTTGTACTTTTTTCTCACTTTAAAGAAATAAACCTAGGGTTTCTAACTAGTATGAGAAAATCAACTATAAAATGCTCAAAACTTGATGAAATACAATGAAAAAAATTCCAATAGAAATTAGACTCAACAACTCATCAATTTCAATAAGATTCAAATAATGGAAAATCCATACAAAACTATACACAGTCCTGAAATAGTAAAATCATGTTTAGAATTGCAGCAATAGAGATAGTTTTATTTATTTTTCTTCAAAGTACAACATGCCAATCATGGCCTTTACCTTCCCAAACTTATTTGAACATTTCACAAATGGTTTCCAACTACCCAAATTCCTCATTTACAATCAATGACTCTTCATATTCCTTGTTTTCGCACTTTTACAACATTAACAACATTTTTGTAAACTTAACAACTTATGCAACTTGACTCTCTAACCCACCTAGCAACCTAATATTGACTCAAACACACATTAAATGGT
Source organism: Sequoia sempervirens (assembly GCA_007258455.2). Classification (NCBI taxonomy): domain Eukaryota; kingdom Viridiplantae; phylum Streptophyta; class Pinopsida; order Cupressales; family Cupressaceae; genus Sequoia; species Sequoia sempervirens. The sequence continues at coordinate 51,833 of VDFB02263607.1, forward strand.
CTTAAATGACCCTATTACATGGAAAAACATCAAACCAAGCCAAAATTTTAACTTACACCTACTATACCTAAGGTGCTTCTACACCAATTTGTAAATAGACAAGCTTGCAACTCTACATACTGGGGATTATTTAAGAATCTACAAAAAGAAATGTAAGACAAGGAGAGAATTACTTTTGATATGGTGAGAAGTTATAAGGATGAAATAGCATTTCTTGTTGATAAGTATTATTGTTATATAGAATTTGTGGAACCAATAACTTCTTAGATTCAAAAATTGTCATATAAGGTCTTGCTTGCATAAATTAGGGATTATATTAAAATATTCTTGTTGAAGAAGCTCAGGGATCCATTAGAAAAAATATTTTTCACCTATAAGGAAATCATGGATAATATAATTAGAAAATGGTGGATGATACACATGAAAAGAGGAAAAAAAAGTGTTTCAAAAATTCTTCATTCCACAATTGGCAAAGAAGGCATCTTATGCTACCACCAAGGTTCCTCAAGATATTCCATCAAAATTGGAAGAAACTATCATAGAGAAAATTCCAAGAAGGTTTGGTAGATTAGATTTAGCAACTACTAATTCTCTCCAATCCTCTACATCTACTCAAATTGCTTCTTTTGGGTGAAGAGTTACATTAGAAACCTTGGCTTAGATTAAAACAATAGAGAAGATGCATGAAAGGCCTAAGAAACATGAAAAAAGTAATAAGATTTAGAGTTTAGATATTGAATAGGAATGAGAAGAAGGAGATAAAGGTGCCTCTAAGCTAAAGAGGAAAGAAAATGATACCAAGAAAAATTCTTTGTTGGCACCTCCACATGAGCCTCTTTAATTGGAGGAAATTTTTTAGGGGATTTCGTGTCATGGAATTCTATAGGAAATGAAATAAATTCATTTGAATGTGCCTCCTATAGATCAAAATACTACTTAAAAGGTAATAGTAATGTATACGATCAAATCTAATGTGCTTCTTAGTGACAATACTTAAAATGTAGTAAAGAGTTGTTTAAGCCTTGAGGTAGAAAAAAAAAAAGGACATTGAAAGGGATGAAGAGCTGAGACAACAAGCTCTTAAAAAAGCAAGATCCCCTATTTCCTAAGAAGAAAAATATTAAATATCTCAAAAGCAAGCTCACAAGCTAAGGAAAAATCATAGGGTAAATATCCTCATGAGCATGGAAAAGGATGATAAGGTTCAAAAGGAGATTGAAGTAGAAACAAACAAAATCCTTGAAGAAGTAAAAGAAGTAGAGAATATGGAGCAACCACATATGTCTCTTCTTCACTCTACAACATCTCCTTCACACAGAATTGATCAGTAGATACCACAAGAGGAGGTAGAAGAGAAATTTGCACATGATAAATAAAATTCTTCTCTTGATCATAATGGTGTGCAAAATAGTCCTCTTCTGAATAACATCATTCAATAGTCCTCTGAATAACATCGGTCAATAGGAATACCAACAAAAATAGATTCATCCTACACTTGCTCTACAATTGCTAAAATTTCTAGTATTTGATGGACAAGTTAACTTGTCTAGTATCCATCATTGCAACTTGGTCACATTTTCCACTCCTCTGCAAGGGAAGAGATATTGTTGCAACAAGTAGATGGTACACAAAGCTTGCTAGAGGCTATCAAAACTCTAGAAATAGAAATTATCAATGTAAATAAGTATTCCTCTTTGCCACCCTCTTCTAGAAATTAAAAAAATTAATGCATTCATTCAAAGAACATTCTTCCTATCTTGAGAAGAAAGTTGAGATAAAGATTATAAATAATAGATTTTCTAAAGCCTCTAGAAAATATGCAAAGGCACATGAAAAACTACAAGTAAGCATAAAATATATTTAGAAATTTATGGAGTAAGCAAAGGTATTATGCCTTTTCTTCTTATAATTTCCTAACTACAAATAATATTCAAGAACAAATAAATGCAATGGAAGTTTAAATCACAAATGTGGCTACCATATATGATTTTGTGTAGGATAATGATACTGCCATAAGGGAACAAGTAAAGAAATTGCACTCCCAAATACAAGTATAATATTAAAGGGGGCATATGAAATTTGAGGTAAATCAATTATTGGAATTAGTGAGCTTAAGGTTAGCCTCACTAATTGAGATTCTAGTAGAAGCAAATGGTGTTACATAGAAGAATCATTCACCATTTGTTGGTGGTTTTAAATTCCCAACCAAATCTCACAAATAATCTATGGATTTTTTTGATGTCCAATAATCAATTATTTGGAGGGATTGGTCAATGAACAAGTGAAATTTTTGAAATAAATTTCCCTCTACACTTTGGGCTTTGTAAAACCTAGGAGGGTAGTCCCTTATGTTGAAAGAGTGAAGGTGTTGTCAATGATGTCAACTAGTTAACTAGTTATTGTTGTCATGAATGTCATGGATGTAGGTTATTGCCTATATATGTCGAGGATATTGAGAAAATTGTAATGAAGAAAGGTTGTAGGTGTTCATTGGTTGCTCTTGGTTTTTTCTTCAGGATTTGATCCTATGTTTGCATGATTTACATATGTTGATCATAGTTGTTGGAAGCTGATATATCTAGACTTTGGGCTTCTAATTCACTATACAGTGCAAGTTATGTTCAACATTTGTGAACTATGATTTTCTAGGTGTCTGGCTAAGATCTAGAAGAAATGTAGTTGCTCCATATTTCTATTTGTTTGAGTCATATGACTTGCAATTCTATAGTTAAGATGTTATGATTATGTTGAAGATAATTTTGTTGTCTGAAAAATTATATTGTGTTAAGGGTTGTGTGTGCTTAATTGTTCTATGTGTTTTACATTGGTTTGGCTGACCTTGTCTTAAGCACTACTTTTGAAGTTAATGAAGTGTCTTCGGACTTATTTGGGTCCTCTCTTAATGTTTGTTTAAGTCACCATCATTATAATTCTACCCTAGAATGTTTTGGCACTGACCTAATTTCAATTTAATAATGGATGGTCAACTTTGAATATGTTTCAAAGTTGAAGATGGTATAAATACATAAAGAGTTATTGGCTAAAGATGTAAAAAGAGATAAGTATGAAGAAGTAGAGAGAAATAGATGAAACATAGTGTGTGTGATGTGAGCGTGGCATATTAGTATGAAATCTAATTGTTGAGTTTTCAAAAGTAGTGATTTGAAGGTGTACTCTATCAGTCATGAATGTTTGCAAGTGGATGAGTGAACTGTGGTGGAAATATCTATTGCATTGAAACTATTTTCTCTTTGTAACATATCTCTTCTATCTTCTTTGTATCTATGTGGTAGTGAGCCCTTTGGGTGGTTAGCCCTTGTTGGGCAGTGAGTCCTGATCCAAATAGTTAGTCTTTTTTTTTTACAGTGAGCCTTCTTTGGCAGTAAGCCTTCTCTAGTAGTGAGCCTTTGTAATCGGTTTTGATATTCTCTATATTGTGAGCTAAGCCTCACTATGGTTTTTCCCTCATTGGGTTTTCCACATAAATATGGTGTTATTGTGTATGTTTGTTACTTTTCATTTTTTTCTCTTGTACTTAATGCTTAATCATTTTAGTAGATTAAAATATTTATGATTGATCTATGCTCTGGTGAAAGTTTTAAAGGTTTAAGTTTGTTACAACTGATTCACTCCCCTCTTAGTTTTCTTGTTCAACAATTCGTATTAGAGCTTGGTTCCTTGGAAAAGAGCTTAACTGCTTAAGGAATGTCTGATATGGCTAGCAAGATCACTTTTGAATATCCAAATTTCAATGGAACTAATTATGTTATCTAGAAAATATAGAAGGAAGAATATCTACAATATTGTGGATATGATGTGGAGAAATCTTATAAGACTATTTACACTCCTCCTGCTAATGGTTTGAGTACAACTAATGAAATCAAGGCACATGAAGTGAACAATAAGGAGTTCATTTTGAAGAATAGTCTTGCACATTCTAAGTGTATTAAAGTTCAAAACTTGAAGATTGCTAAAAAGGTCTGGGATGCTTTAGAAAAGGTGCATGAACTAGATGAAAGGGTCAATGAAGAAAAGTTGTAGAATTTGGAGACACAGTTTGAGCTCCTACATATGTTTGAAGATGAGAATGTTAAATCCTATGTACAAAGATTGAATGAAATAGTAGGTGGAATGTAAGGAATTTTTGCTACAATAGATGAATCCCGAATTGTAAAGAAGATTGTTAGAATTCTCCTTGATGCATATGATGAAAAGGTACATGTTATTGAAGAACATATAGACTACAAGACTTACACTAAAGATCAATTATTGGGTTGAATTCTGACATCTTATGAGTTTAGAAAGCTGAATTTGAGAAATGGATCCAATTTAGAAAGTGCTTTTAAGGCTACAAGAGCTGAAGATCCAGATGAAGAAAATCTTGATGAAGTAGAAGCTAACTTTGTGAAAAGGATGAAGAAAGGATTTGGTAAGTATGAAGGTAAGTTACCCTTTAAATGCTTTAGTTGTGAAGGAATAGGTCATTATGCTTCAAGATGTCCAGAAAGAGCTAAAAGGAATAAGAAAATATTTAACAAAGAAAACAAAGGTAAGAAGATCAATAGAGCATACTATGTGAATGAGGATGCTAGTATTTCTGATGAAGAGTCTAATTATGGAGATTTTGAACAATGAATGCTTGTACTTGGCTATAAAAGATGAACCTACTTCTACTAACTCTAAGAAATAGGTGAAGGAATGCCCTGATGAGAAAAAGAAAGATGAAGGTATTATAATCTCTACCCTACATGCTAAACAAGAAAAGAACTATTTGGTTGTTGATAGTGGTTGTTCACATCACATGACCGGTGATAAGAGTAAGTTTGTTAAACTTTAAAAATATGATAGGGGCTTAGTTATGTTTGGAGATGATACTAGTTCTAAGATTTTTGGGATAGGTTTAGTAAGTATTTATGGAAAGCATAATATTGATGATGTCTACTATGTTAAGGTCTTAAGGCATAATATTTTGATTGTTGGATAGATGTGTAGCATGGGATATGACATGTTTAAGGATGAAAGATGTGAAATCAATAAAGGATCTAGAACAATAATTGTTGTAGGAAAGAAGTCTAAAGGAAATATATATCAACTTAAGGGTGTTGATGGACAATGCTTTATGATTCATATTAATGATAGTTAGTTATAGTATCAGAGAATGTGTCATATGAATTTTGATAATTTGGCAAGGATTATGTAGTATAGGCTATGAGAGATTCACTAAGGATTAAAAATCTTGTTAGTAGTATTTGTAAGAATTGTCAGTTTAGAAAGCAAGCAAGAAACAATTTCAGGTCAAACAAGTTACTATTGGACTATTGGATTTAACTCATACAAATATTTGTGGTCCTACAAGAGTGAGAAGTCTACAAGATGAAATGTACTTTATGCTTTTGATTGATGATTACTCTAGGTATACATGGGTTACATTTGTTTACTCTAGGTATACATGGGTTACATTTGTTAGAGATAAATTTGATGCACTAGATAGATTCAAGACAGTAAAAGCTATGGTTGAAAATGTGGTAAATTTGAGAATAAAATGCTTAAGTTCTAACGGAGGTGGTGAATTCACCTCCCATGATTTTTTTTATGTTTTGTGATTCATGGAATAAAAATATAGTTATCTACTCCGAGAACTCCTCAGCAGAGTTGAGTTGTTGAAAGGAAGAACAAAACAATTCAAGAAGCTGCTAGATTAATGATTATTGAGACTGGTCTACCAGAAGTTTACTAGAGAGAAGATATTCACACTACTATTTATGTATTCAATCAAATTCAAGCAAGAGAAAATAGTACTAAGACCCCTTATGAGCTATGGTGTGGAAGAATTCCTACTATTAAGTACTTCAAGGTATTTGGAAGCAAATGTTATATCAAATAGGATGAAGAAAATATAGGAAAGTTTGATGCTAGAAGTGATGAAGGTATTTTTCTTGGATACTCTACTAGAAGTAAAGCTTACAAATGTTTCAATAAAATATTGAGAAATATTTTATAAAGAAAAAAATTCAAGGTTGATGAAGCAATGAAGAATTCTATTGAAATTGATGGATATGTATCTGATGAACCTAATTGTGTAAGGATTAAAGAAGTTGTGGAAGAACAGGAAAAGGATGAGAAAGAGAAGTAGAATGAAGAAGAAGAATCTCTAGTGGTGTCCCCTAAGACACTTAAATATATGCAAAACACTATTACACAAACAACAATATATGACTAAATAAACTACTAAAAAATGTATATAAATGACTAATTTTAGTCACATGACTATTAGTGGCTTATTTGTAGTCATTTTTAACACCACTAAATTTATGACTAAACTATTTTAGTCATTTATTTAGTCATTGATTTGGTCATTTATTTGGTCATTGATTTAGTCATTGACTTAGTCATTAATTTAGTCATTTATTTAGTCATGGTTTAGTCATTTATTTAGTCATGGTAGTCATATATTTAGTCATTAATTTAGTCATATATTTAGTCATTACTTTAGTCATATAATTAGTCATTTTTATTTACTGGTTTTCATTAATAAAAAATATTACTTATGAACAATCTAAAATATCTGCACAATAAAACAAAAATGAGAAGGTAAAAATAGATTGTTTTATTAATCAAAAAGATATTACATTCAGTTGTGTTAGCTTGAAAATGGAGTTACAATTTGTTGTCCCAACATGAAAAAACTTGGAAAGATTACAATACATTGTTGAGAGAGAAAAGAACTAGCTAAAATCTACTCCAAAACCTTTCCTTTATGTTGTTCAATAGCTTACAAAAGAATAGGAACATGACTTTTCTTTTATATCATAGACTATAGTCCCTTACCCTTGTAATGCATAAGTACATGATACATCTTTGCAAAGGAATTTTCATTCTATAATTGTGATAAAGCTCCAATCATATGTAGGCTGCCTTCATTCAAACTAACCATGCACAAAGATATTCAAACTCTCTTTCCTACTATAGCTCTTAATGGAAACTCTGCCACCACCTCCACCAACCCATCCCTTACCTCCAGAAGCACTTATCATACCTGTTTCCTTCCTACACAAAGAAAAAAAGAGTCCCTCAATGCTACAATCAATAAAACCAATCTAAATGTATGCAAAGAAAGTGCATCCATGGTTATTGTAAATAATAACCTTAAATTTGAAATAATTCAATGGGTCTATACTAAAGTACCAAAGAATTAAGGAGATTTTAGATTTTCTACAATGTTCATATCCTAGAAAGATTAATGACTTATGTCAAGATAATGACTTCCACAAGTCATTATCAATTAAAATTTCTTGCATTTGTTAAATATCTATCATGAACACAACATCTTAAAAGAATATTTCCTTTCTATTAAAACAAAAGTAATCAAGGTATCAACTATAATAAAGAAACTACCATCAATCTAAGCCAACATAAATATAAGTAGAAGTGGTGTTTACAGCCAAACAATAGCATTAGTTGTTGCTATGTAAGAAAAATATAACAAAACATGCCAAGAGATTGTAGACCAATATCAATGATTGTTTTATTCATTAGGAGTAGTGCTTGTACACAAAATATAGACTAGGAAACATCTATCAAGATTGGACTACTTTCCTAGACTAGGAAAAACATGTATAAAATGCCTAACAGTTGTCAAATATAACACAACCATCAACAATTACCTAAAGCCAAATCATAGAAACTACCCACAAGTCAACAAGGAATTAGCATAAAGTCAATTTACAAAAAAAATACAAAAACTTAACAAGTTAATTTATACGAATTGCATCCCCCCTCCCATTCAAACCTGCTTTGCAATGCTAGCATCTTCAGCATATGCATCTTGAATGTTTTCAACAAGCCTATGAAGAAATATATTTGAAACTCTTACTGCAACCACAATAAATGGACCAGTAGCTAGAGTTACAAGGGAAACTTGAGAACTATTTATGAATCCCACAACAAGACCTCCAAAAAATGTTGCCATGTTATGGACATAATTTCCCACCTATTTCATCAACTAAGTTATGTGCATCCCCAGGTAAAGTTTTGAATTGTTGAGTACAAAAAGAAATGTGGACAAGCTTAGTTTGATATATCACTGGTCAATGGGGATAGGATCAATATACTAAACAATGGGATAAGCTTAGTCTGATACATAATTGAAATGGGGAAAAAGTCTACATGAAGGTTGTGATTGCAACAGTTAGGAATCATTGAGAAGATACTTGGAGATGATTCTTGGTTTTATTTAAGTAATTTAAGAACTTTGGCATTTTATAAAATTTTAACCAATATCTTTCATCTTTAAGACTTTAATGAATCCATAACCTATAACTCTTTTAAGAACCATTTTCATGGTAAATAAATTAAGCTATGTTTTAATACAGGATTATACCCATCAAGTTATAGACAAAGATACAATGCTAGCCATTTAGCCAAAAAGATAACTGTATTGGATAGAGTCACAACATCTCTAGTTTACAGTAATCCTAGATTATACATGCTATCAAGACAAAAAATCTAATATCAAGATAAAACACCTAATATCAAAATGGGGATCTAAAGTTGATCACAAATTCTATCTCAACTGAGTTAGTAGCATATATAAATAAATTTAAAAAAATTCCTTATTGTTTCATTTATATACAGGTTAAAAGGAAAATGAAATAGAGTAAATTGAGAGCTCTCCCAGAAAGCAGTAGGAATCCCATGTTGCAGAGTATGAAATATGCAAATTGAAAAGCCCACTTTCTTTCATGAATTTTAAAACCATCACAACAAGAAAAAAGATCAAAATGTTATCACTATAAAAAAATAAAAATAAACAATAGTTATGATAATAGCTATCTACTCATATAACTATCTATAAAAAGCAAGGCCAAATGATATGAATTACTGTTATTAACTATGTTTTGAGGCAAATATACATAAATATTGCTATATAACCATCAAATTTGGTAGCTATTATAGTTATGTTGCCTCCATTGATCATTGCCATGTTTTAGAGATATCTATAATGGTTTTTGTTAGTGTAGCTTTGCTATGTAGATATCCATTCATAGAAACATGGGAAAATATGTTATCAGTCAGATATCAATATCAATGCTTGGGAATAAACCTAAAGATGACTACAAATGAAACTAGAAAAATAAGGAATAAAATAGTTGTACGATAAAGACATTACTAATCTTTACCAATGCATAGGTTGTGGATCATATATGAATATAGGTTGAGTATTTCCAACAATGCTACTTTTTTAGTTGGATCCTAAAATGCTGCAACTTATGTTCTTCTCTAGAAAATCTATATGAGGTTTAAATAGTAAAGAGATTGATGAAAGATAAAGGAATTAAAAATATACCTGGATGTAATTGGATTGAAGGCCATAAACTGGTACATGCTTTTTGTGTAGGAGATAGATCACATCCACAAACATGGTAGAGCTATGCAAAGTAGGAGAAATTGGCTTGGAAAATGAAGGAAGTAGGGTATACAGAATCATTTATCTACCACCATAGTGAAAATTTAGCAATTTCATTTGGTTTGTTAAACATGGCCCCTGGTACAACTATTAGAGTTGTTAAGAACCTTCAAGCATTTTTTGACATCCCCAAGATTGTTGCAAGAGAAATTTCTTTGAGAGATGTTATATGTCCATAAAACATACCTAATATGTCCATAACTCTTATGACAATTCATGAGTACCATCTTTAAATCCTTGGATTGCTACATAGCTTAATCCTACACTCTTTCACTCAAAATGCACCCCCAAATTCTCTTACCTCAAAATATGAGCAATCAAGCGGGCATGTTAAGAACTTGTTTCATGCAAGCACTTCAAAAAATAAATATACTATAGCATATACATAATATTACAAGATTTTAAATTATCAAGTGTACATTATAACAAAAAATTTATGTTTCATCACATTACAAAATTCAAAGTAGATCACAAACAACATCATCAAAAGCCCAACTTCAATTCCATATTTAGTAAAATAGTCATAAAAGTACAAACAAAGGCTCAAAAGCTCAATGAAATCTTTAAATCAAATTTCAATCATTATTGGCAATCCAAGCATCACACTCAATATAGCTATATCATTTTTCCCAAGGCTTAGAGAAATGGGTATCTCGACATTGAAGCTTGGACTTGTTTTATTTCCATTTGCACTTCTTGCATCATAAATCAAGTTTTAGAAGGTATTCATTAACATTTTCAAAATCCTTCATGCAACAAAAATAGAGATGAAAACCTTGAATGCACTATTATGACTCTAAACTTTACATTATAAATGGCTTGTACTTCAACTGCACTTACAAGATATAATAGTTGCAGAAACTGAGAGGATGAATTATACCAATGGGTTGACAGCCATCAAATGTCAAAACTTGTACAAACAATAAACAACTACCTAGTGTTCATTGTAGGGTCCCTAAACACTATTTCCTACGAATTTACTAATTTCCCTATTCATTTTCTACCAAATATGTCAGGATTTCATCTCTTAGATCAAAATGAATGATAGAGAAAGTAGAAATATGATCAAGAGGAAAGTAATTCTAGTTACAAATAATAGTGAAATAACCATATCTAGATCTGGATAACTATGGTTATAACAACCAATCCATAAACAACTAAGTAGAAGGCCCAAAATTTAAGACAAAGGCCATAAATAACAACCATAGAACCACACCTAAGAACTGACTTTGTGGAGCATGTATAAGAAAAACTAGAGGCTCTATGACTAAACATGATATCTGAGATTCTAAACTATTCCCCATAACTTACATGGGAAAATCTAAGGCTTTATGACAAAGATTTGTTTTCAAATTCTATGTTAACAAATGTGGCATCATAAAGTTCACACAAACAACATAATTCATCATACTAAATTGAATTTCCTCATGCTAATGTTTTGGAGAAAAACAAGTAGAATCCATGTAGAACATGATATAAACATTTTTTTCTTTGTAAACTAACATATTATGTTAATCATTATGGGAATGGGTAGTGTTGTAATGAGTTAAGGTTTAGTTTTTGGCAGTTGTGTTACCAATAATTGTAAGTCTTGTTATTCAAATATCAAGAATTATGTCAAAGTAAGTGCACAAAGTATTGGGTCCTCTCTATTATGAGTAAATTATATTTTAACATTACTAGTTTATGAAAGATTTGATGATTATATATTTTTTGTTTTACAATTACTTGAGTTATTATTGCAATTGATGTTTTCTAGTAGCATAGCATATATTAGTAAACATTTTGGCTCCATTGCATTTGTGCAAATCAAGTCAATTGAAATTGGTTCAAATGATACATCAGTCACCAATACCTATTGAGGACACCACATAAATGATGGAAATATAGGTGGTTTAACCAATTGAAGAAGTGGTTAAAAAAACCAAGGAGAGAGAATCATAAAAGACTCCAAGTATTTGAGGAACCTATCCATACATGAGCACATCAAGGAAGAATCATGCAAAAACCAAGTTCTTCCAAGATCCATCTAGAACAACTTAGTAGTAACCAAAGATGTTGATCAACAACTTGATCATTTACCTAAACTTCTTGCCAAGTACTTAATTGTAGCACAAAACCTTCATGTCAAATGTGACCATGAATTGCAATGACAAAAAAGACTCAAAGACAGACATTGAACCAAAAAGTGATAATGTCATTGATCCCAAACAAAGGTGGGAGAAAGAGATCCCAATAAGGAAATAGACCAAACAATTAAAAAATCTATTATATTATTAGAACAAGAGTAGAGACAAGGGCTGCATGAGGCAACCTCCACTGGAAAATTGAGGAGACAACTTTAAAAATTTCTTAAATTTCCCTAAAAATGCTTTTTTTTTTACAAAATTCAATGATAAGAAGCATCCAATGAGTCAATAAATGAATACATAAAAGAAAAAAATTGAGTCTAGTTGTATTTGATTTATTTGAAAGCAAATTGGGTACAAAATGGAATCCTCATTTGGAATGCATTAATGTTGATATTATGAAACAAAATGAAAATAACAAATTGATTTTTGTAAAAATGAAGACTTGTAGGAAAACTTGGAAACTTAGACATGGAGAGTACCTAGAAATCAAATGAACTCAATGGGAATTTGAAGGAAATGCCCCCAATAGGGGTCGAGGGTGGTGCCCCTTGTGGGGGTTTAGGGGAAATTCCCCTAGTGGGGTCGAGGGGTAGCATCCCTTGTGGGAGTTTGGGGGAAAAACTCCTAGTGGGGTCGAGGGGCAATGCCCCTCGTGGGATTTTGGGGGCAATGCTCCTAGGGGGTCAAGGGGTAGCACCCCTAGCAGGGTTGAGGGGTAGCACCCCTCATGGGGATTTGTGGGAAGCACGCCTAGTAGGATCGAGGGGTAGCATCTCATGTGGGGCTATAGGGGTAGAACCCCTCATGGGGGTTTGGGGGCAGTAGCCCCAACAAGGTCACAGGGTAGTGCCCCTTGCAGGGCTTTGGGGGAAATTGAACTAGCGAGGTCGAGGGGTAGTGCCCTACTACCCTGCACCAAGTTTTGGAGGCAGCGCCCCCGGTGGGGTCAAGGGGCAATGCCCCTCATAGAGTCTAGGGCCAGTGCCATTTGTGTACTCCTTATCACGGTATAGGGAAAGGTTGAGGGGTAGTGCCCTCACTTCCAACACCAATGTAAGGCTTCTAAAACCATACAAAACTCCATGGTGCACTTCATTTTCATAATATTTTGAGTGGAAAAAAATTAGTGGGACATTGTGCTATTTTCCACTAATATGTTCTATTGTTGTTGATATTCTTTCATCGGTCTATCAGTGGAGCTATGAGGGGAGTTCCTCCAATGAGGGAAGTGTTGTCAATAGGGGAGTCACTATCAGCCTAACATTATTACATGGAGGGAACTCCCCTCATAGCTCCACCAATAGACCAATGAAAGAAGATCACTTTTTCACATATCAATCTTTTAGTGGATCTATGAGGGGAGCTCCCCTATTGTAGTAATGTTACACTGATAGTGTCACTATCAGCCTAACATTACTACATTAGGGGAAATCCCCTCATAGCTCCATCAATAAATCGATTACAGCAACTCACTTGTTCATATATCAATCTATCAATGGAGCTATAAGGGGAGTTCCCCCAATGTAGTAATGTTATGTTGATAGTGTCACTATCAGCCTAACATTACTATATCGGGGGAAATCCCCTCATAGCTCCACCGATAGACCGATGAAAGTAGCTCACAACACAAATATCGACATAATAGAAGGCTATTGGACCAACATAAAACCTAGCTCCCCTGATGCAATGATAAAAGGCTAAAGGCATCAAAGGAAGTGACACCTATCAGTGGACCATGATTGAATAGGAAAAGTGTTTACCATCTATTACAAAATATTGAAATAGAATGTTAGATAGACTTGAAAGTTTGAAAATAAGTCACAAAGGTACTAGGTGGAATAGTTGAATCTCATCGAAGTTGTTCAAAGATAATTTCCATTATTTTCTTATATTGCTAATGTAATTCAATATAAGGATATTCAATATTATAAGGTGGTAAGTAATAAATCCTATGGATAAAGGTATGCAACCAATTTTCTAGTTGTGGACTTACTGCCATGGTAACATGGACACAATAGGAAGGGCACATCAGTGATGTAGATCATATCATTACTCTACCTAGTAAAAAAAATATTATAAATGAAGCTCAAATAAACAAAACAAGAGTACAAAATTATGTGACCAACAAAATAGCATTCAGAACCAAAAGATAAACACTTAAAGAGTTGTAAGAACACTAATCTACATAGCAAAATTGAATGTCATGAACTCCATAATGGGTTTCAGTCCATAATATGCTGCACTGACACCAATGACAATAAAATGAGCCTGCAATGGTAGAATACAGACAAACATAAATTGGTTATATACTTGAATAATAAAAGATATAAAGGAAAAAATTCTTTTGACAAGATTTCAATTAGCACATTTTAGCTTTAAGAACTTGCAAACCTCAGTGATTAGGGTATCAAGAACCCTATCAGGTCCAAATTTTGTATAAGGCCTTTAGAAACTTGTAAATACACATGAATATAAGTATATCAAATGCAAATATCTCAATTTTTTTAATTTTTAGTCAATTATTCAATTGAAAAGGGTTCTTATCTAATTATTATATATTTTTTATAAAATTTCCACAAGTAAAATACCAGAGTCCTCCCTACCTATGTGAAAATGGGAGCTTTGGGATTGGCTATGAACATGCACCAAAGCATAATGGTAGGGGAATTTTTTTCAGATGTTATAGTTGGATATGCTCTGGTAGACATATATGCAAGATGTGGAATCATAGAAAAAACACCTAAATTTTTTGACATAATTCCTCAAAGAGATGTCATCTCATGGAATGAAATGATTGATTGCAAAATGTGCACAAAATGGATTTTGCAAGGAACCTCTCAAAATATTTGAATTAATGAAGCACTATTGAACACATCCTAACATTCTATTTTCAATGGAACCAAGGAGGTTATTTAAACTTTTACACCCTTCTATGTTCAAGTGTTGTAGTTGTGATAGGTTGCTAATGAATCAAGGAGGCCGTTTAAATCTATACACCCTACCATGTTCAAGTGTCGCAGTTGTGATAGGTTGCCAATGAAATTAGGGATCTTATTTAAATGTCCACACCCTTTTATGTTCAAGTGTTGCAACTATGATAGGTTTCCAAATGAGTCAGGGAGCTTATTTAAATGTCCACACCCTTCTATGTTCAAGTGTTGTAGTTGTGACAAGTTACTAATGGAATCAAGGAGGTTATTTAATCAGGGAGCTTATTTAAATGTCCACACCCTTCTATGTTCAAGTGTTGTGTTGTAGCTATGACAAGTTGCTAATGAAATCAAGGAGGTTATTTAAACTATGACAATATTTTATTTTTAAGTGTTGCAATTGTGATAGATTGTCAATAGAATCGAGGAGGTTATTTAAACCTTTAAAATTTCCTATTATATTCAAGTGTTGCAGCTATGAGAGGTTGACAATGGAATTTGGGGGGTTATTTAAACCTTTGCAACTTTCTATTTTCAAGTGTTACAGATGTGACAGGTTGCCAATGGAATAAAGAAGGTTATTTAAACCTCTATAGTCTTCTATGTTCAAGTGTTGCAGCTGTGACAGGTTGCCAATAGAATCATGGGGGTTATTTAAATTTTTACACATTTTTATGTTCAATTGCTATAGCTGTGATAGGTTGCCAATGGAATGAGAGAGGTTATTTAAATATATAGACCTTGCCATTTTCAAGTGTTGTAGTTGTGACATGTTGCCAATGGAATCAGGAAGGTTATTTAAACATTCACACCCTTCTATGTTCAAGATTGTAGCTATGATAAGTTGCCAATGGAGGAATCAAGGACGTTATTTAAACCATGAAAATATTTTAGTTTCAAATTCCACAGCTACAATAGATTTTGAATAGAATCAAGGATGTTATTTAAACCTTTAAAATTTCCTATTATATTCAAGTGTTGCAGTTGTCATAGGTTGACAATGGAATTGGGGAGGTTATTTAAACCTCAACAACTTTCTATTATCAAGTGTTGCAAATGTGACAAGTTGACAATGGAATTAGGAAGGTTATTTAAACCTCTACAATCTTTTATGTTCAAGTGCTACATCTATGATAGGTTGCCAATAGAATCAGGGGGGTTATTTAAACTTTTACACATTTCTATGTTCAAGTGCTACAGTTGTGATAGGTTGCCAATGGAATGAGGGAGCTTATTTAAATCTATAGACCCTACAATTTTCAAGTGTTGTAGTTATGACAGGTTTTCAATGGAATCAGGAAGCTAATTTAAATGTTCTCACCCTTCTATGTTCAAGGTTGCAGTTGTGATAGGTTGCCAATGGAATCAAGGAGGCTATTTAAACCATGACAATCTTTTAGTTTCGAATGTTGCAGCTGCAATAGATTTTCAATAGAATCAAGGAGGTTATTTAAACCTTTGAAACTTCCTATTAGGTTCAAGTGCTACATTTGTGATAGGTTGAAAATGGAATCAAGGAGGTTATTTAAACTTCTACAACTTCCTATTTTCAAGTACTACAGATGTGAAAGGTTTCCAATGGAATAAGGAAGGTTATTTAAACATCTACAACCTTCTATGATTGAGTTTTGCAACTGTTGATAGGTTTCTAGTAGAATCAAGTAGGTTATTTAAAATTTTACACCCTTCTATTCTCAAGTGCTACAGTTTTGACAACTTGCTAATGGAATCAAGGAGCTTATTTAAACATCCACACTCTATTATATTCAAGTGTTACAACTATGATAGGTTGTCAATGGAATCAATTTCAGATTGGGTTCTAGGTGCATGCAATCATGAAGGTTTAGTGGATGAGGGCTGCACATACTTCACACATCATTAACCCTTATTGCATTACAATTTACATATATAGTTGATCATTAGGTGTGCATGGTTGAAAAAATCTAGGACATTACAAGGAAGGACTATGAATTTTCATAATTGAGAAAGATCATACAAGATATCACCATGGAACCTTTATAGAGACCAATGGTGAATACAAATACTTCCCCCCTACAAAAGGTGAGGTTTCAATGGAGGAAAAGACTTGAATCAAATATAAGCTATAAGTGAGGTCTAGTGTGAAAATGATTGAATTTCAACATAGATGCTCGATCCATTTTCTACTTTCCTTTCTGAACAATGCTTTAGGATCAATTCTATTTTTTCATGGTTCTTTCAATGCATTACAAATTAAAGAATGCAATTTTCTCACACAAAAATATTTCAAAAAATGTTGCCACCACATATTTGAAATAATTCCTTGAATTGAGAATACATTGCTTCCACCCATACTACAGAAAAGAAGATTGACAAGGTTTTCTAAAATTACAACTGCAAGTAAGAAATGTTATATATTCCACATTCCTATAAGCATGTGTAGTATAATCTATAGATTTTTTTTTTCAGTCTGAAACTGGAAAGTTCCCATGGATTAAATTACTTGGCACTACCTCCCTGATCCTTGAAATAAAGAAACTCCCACTAACCTCCATTAGTTAAGTAGTTTAAGTCACACTTCTATCTAATTTGAGTCAAATTTTCATCCTTACCTCTCTCTAAGTATTTGTTCCTTGTCATCCCTATTCCCACAAGTCTAACATTTTCCCTATGCATCTTTTCAAAGTTGGGATTTTTCTCCTCCCTATACCTAAATACTTCCTCTGTATCTCCAATGAACAACTCCCAACAACTTCCAAAATGGTGCAAGAATACATTTAATGTCATACCAAGAATGAAGTGTGCCCATTCTATGTCCTAAAACAACTAAAGCAAAAAAATTACAGAAATGACCCAAAATATCCCATGCTTACTCTTTTTTAGATTTTGGAATATCTAATGCATTGATTAGCACACTAGAGATGACAAAGGATAATACTTAGACAATTTTTGACAAAGGGAAAAATAACTTAGAGTACCTCACATGCCTTCTACATTCATAGCTATAAGGGGATAAGGGAACTAACCATGGTGCATTTCTATGCAAAATTAAATAAAATACCTCTTTGATTTATGAATTGTAAATCAAGATGCGATCGCTAGTACTATAAATATTTAATCATAGATTGTATTTTATTTTTTGTCATCAAATATTCTCTATATATACATTATATATTAGGGATTAAATTTGATGACCATATAATTATATTTAATTATTTTTTTAAAAAAATACAATTATAATTTTAAGAATACTATATTACCTAAAAGAGAGGTTTAGACCATTTGAGGTCACTGGAGAAGTTTGAAGTATTCCCATTGGAATTTTTTGTGTATAGTCAACATGGAGCACTGTGAGAAATTGAGGTGATTGCAAAGTATGCAAAGATATTTTTCCCAAATGAATGGAATAAATTCCCAAAAGGGGTTGGCCCATTAAAACCCCTTCAAAGATAATGGAGGAAAAAGCCTAAAAAGGGTAACCTTGCTAACATTTCTTATACACTGCTTCGGATCTTTTGCTTTTGCATTGAAATATTGTATTAAGGTTAGGACTAATTAGATCTTGCAAGTGTATTTAAATGAATATAATTCATGCAAATCTAGTATGTTAATTGTTTGCAGCTATTGTGACCCATTAAAGCTTCATTTATCCTACTGCAGACAAGGGATATGTGAGATTAATGATTGCAACAACCAAAGACTACAAAATCATGATCTAACTTGCACCTCTAATCAAGTCAAGTTCATCACTAGATCTAACTTGATTAGGAGACATAGATTTTATGTGATAGATGTCAATTATTTGTTTGTGATGTGATCTACAAAAAGTGATAAGGACTATATGGTTTGATAGGAAACTCCACCTGAGTAAGGAATACCACTCTGTATCCTTTGAATACCCCACTTGTGTGCTATTTGTTTTGCAATTTTTTCTGTTATATGGCAGAGATGCAAAACCCTTGCTATTTTGGGGATGAAAACTATAGTAACTTAAAAAATGTGATGATCAAATTTTGGTCCTTTAAACTCAAGGACTAAAAGGTAGAATGGAATGCCATTGATTGTATATATGAAAAAGCACAACACATATCCTCATGTTCAAGGTACAATTTATCTCTACTTGTTTTGTGACTAGTCTCATTTTTGTTTGACTTTTGGAGACTATAACACTATTTGCTACAAAAGAAGCAAGGAATCAGATTACTTAGAATTTAAGTTTTACCCCTAGAAAAGTTCAACCTTTTAAAAAATTCCCGTGATCAAATTCTTACCCTTCATATGTCTTGAATTCCTAGCCTTCATATGTGATTTTTAGCTACTCTTTAAGCTTTATTTGTTAAAATAGTATAATTGTTTGAATTAGCGACAATAAAATACAATTATAATTTTAAGAAGACTATATTACTTGAAAGAGAGGTTTAAACTATTTGAGATCATAGGAAAGTGGGAGATTTTATAAGATTAAGAAGGAGAAAGGAATACCGGTGACTGCCATTAACAAAGTGGAGACAATGAATGATGAAATTATACTCTACTATGAATAAGCATTCCATGGTTTGAGATGTGTTTGTTAGGGACTATCCTTGAAAATTACAACCAAGATCCTAATACTGAGCATATTTAGGTTTTAACATTTAGGAATCCTTTACCTGTAGATTTTGTTGCTTTCCTTGCTGCTATTGGTTTTGGCTCCTCGAAACTCTTCCTTGCTAGTTTTGACATTTCACTTCTCTGATTTGGCGAGTTGCAGCTTGAAAATAAGGTTTCAAGGAGGGTTTTAGAATCCCTGAGAACAATGGCTTTCCCAATCCCCATTTGACATTTAGTTTGTTTATTAAAATAAAAATTATGGCGGGAAGTCTAAAAATTATGGGGGGAGTGAAAATTATGGCCAAGATTTGCTTGACCATTAGAGTATGAAATTAAATAAATGGATATTATTAAATATAATATATAATAATATATTATAATATTAAATATATTATGATATAATATTATATAATATAGATTATATAATAATAATATATTATATAATATTATAATATTAAATACATTATAATATAAATATAATATTATAATATTAATAATATATTATTATTGTATTATATTATAATACCACCCACTCCCTAAATTCAATTTTTTTTAATTATCCACTTTAATTGAGATTTAGTCATCTTTATCAAACTGGCTTCAAATCATAGTTAAAAACATTAATGATTCATTAACATAATGAGTAACCAAAGTTAAAGAATGTAAATGTTAATTTTTTTTATAAAATATGTGAAGGCCTTAAGATTGGACTAAGAGGTAATTCCTTTCACAAAATAGGTATTTTTGGTGCACCAAGCAACCTAGGCAGCCAAATGGCCCACTTAGGTAGGTGTCCCATGAGGGGGGCTTAAGCTCTATGGATTATGATCAAATTCGAAAGAAAAAAAAATAGAGGAGTAATAATCATTTCTTTAGTCATTTTTATTTGTCTAATATTAGTCATTTATTTAGTCATTTTTATTTGTCTGATATTAGTCATTTAGTTGTGATTTTACTCGATGACCAAATTAGTCATTTATTTTCAATATTCTACTAGTGTTAGTCATGTGACTAAAAGTTTTAGTCATGTAGTCATTTATTTTCCAAATTCTACTAGTGAGAAAATAATTTAGACAGTAATATCATTGGAAACAAAACAAAATGAGCATTGACAAGAAGTAGAGCTACTGTTGGTGAGGTAAATCTATGTTTATTTTCTGAGATTGAACCAAAGACTAAGTGAAGAATGTAAAGATGAGTATTGGATGGAAGGTATGAAAGATGAACTTATGTAGATTGAGAAGAATCAAATTTGTGAATTGGTCCTTAGACCAACATATAAGAACATAATTGGATCAAAATGGGTATTCATAAACAAGTTGAATGAGAATGGAGAAGTGGTTAGAAACAAAGAAGGCTTGTGTGTAAAGGCTACTCACAAGTAGAAGGCATAGATCTTCAGGAGAATTTTTCTTTAGTGGTAAGAATGGAAGCTATCAAGATGTTCTTAGCATTTTTAGCTCATAAATATTTCAAGGTCTATCAAATGGATTTTAAGTCTGCATTTTTTCATTTTTGAATGGTGAACTAGAGGAAGAGGTCTACATGGAACAATCAGAAGGATTTTAGTTGTTAGATAAACCAAATATGGTCTACAAATTGAGGAAAACTTTATATGGATTGAAGCAAGTTCCTAGACCTTGGTATGCAAGGTTAGACATGCATTTGATTCAGTAAGGTTTCAACAAACATATTGCAGATAGTAATATGTATTTTAAAATTGAAGGGTATGTACAGGATCATCATGGAAAAAACAAGCCCTTAAGTGGAAAACAATTCAAAAAATCAAGTTAGGAAACTTGACATAAAATTTTGAATAAGTTATCTATATTATTTCAAAAATATGTAAGAATAGAATTTGTAGTAAATTGAATGCAGTTTCTAAACTACTAGGTTTTTTTTAAATCTATTTAGTGAAAATTTGAAATTTCAATGCAGAGTACTTAAATTTCAGGAAAAAATAAGTAGGTGTCTGTCTGACCACCCTAACCACAATAAAATGATAATATTTGTTTATAATATTTTAGACATATATAGAGGACTCATGTCCAAATGTGATGCATATTTTTTTGTAATTTTTTTCCAAGTAAATAATTAATTATGGATTTTTTATTACAACTTTAAAAAAATATAAAAACTTGTATGTTTGACCACCTTAACTTAGTCAAAACTTCATGAAATTCATTTTTTTAAAATTTTTAATCCTATATTATACGAAGCATAGAATGTAGTGCATGTTTTTTATTCAAAAAATGTGATACCCTTTGAAAGCTATAGATGTTTTTCAATCAGCCTATCAATTAGGACTTTAGTTGTAATTCAAATAGAAAATGAATAATGATTATTTATTAAATTCAAAGTAAATCATAATTTATATTAGTGGAAAGCTAAGAATCTCCTTTAAAAACCCTTTTCATTTCATCAATTTTGGGTTAAAAAAAAGCTCTCAGCCACATACCCTACAAATACCCATCATATTGCCACTTTTTGGCCCATCATGATCTTGCACATACCTTAAAAATGAAAAAAATTTGATTGTGGTTGTATATGTTGATGACATTATTGTTGGAGGAAATGAAAATATGTGTAAGATGCTTGCTGAAAAAATGCAAAAAGAATTTGAGATGTCCATGTTTGGTGAGATGAATTTCTTTCTTGGGCTACAAATCAATAAAATAGAAAAAGTTATTTTTATTTCAAAGTCAATGTATGTGAGAGAGATGTTGAAGAAGTTTGGGATGGATGGTTCCAAACTAGTATGCACTCCTATGGTGAATAGTTGTAAATTGGGTAAAGATGATGATTCACCTAAGGTTGGTCAAATACAATATAGATCTATGATTGGTGGACTATTGTATTTGACTACTACTAGATCAGATATTATACATGCAATCTATATTGTGGCTAGATTTCAAGAAAATCCTAAAGAAACACATGTTGTTAAGAGAATATTTAGACATTTGAATGGCACTTCAAATTATGGCTTATGGTACCCTAGGGATACTAACTTTACACTAAGTGCTTATACAGATGCAAATTGGGTTGGATGTGTAGATGATAGAAAAAGTACAAGTTGTGGTGCATCCTTTATTGGTTATAGATTGGTGGCATGGTTGAGTAAAAAGCAAGATTTAGTTTCCTTGTCCACTACTAAAGCTGAGTATATTGTTGTTGCATTTTGTTGTACACACATTTTATGGATTAGACATACATTGAAAGATATCAAAGTAATGTATGATTACCCTATTTCTATCCTTTGTGATAATACAAGTGCAATTAACATTTCAAATAACCCAGTGATGCACTCGAGGACAACACATATATCTATCAAGTATCACTTATTGAGAGAGAAGATTGTGTAGAATGAAGTAAAGCTTGAGTATGTTCCTATGAAGGATCATATTGATGATTTATTTACAAAGGCTCTTCCTAAAGATAATTTCGAGTATCTTTAGGAGAAGTTAGGGGTTATTTCCCTTCCTTTCTTGAACTAGATGCAAATGAAGATGCATTAGTCTAATGGATCTATGGATCTATCTTTCTTCTAGAATTATGTTTTGGCGGCTATCTCTCAGGGAGAGCAAGTAGTGTTAGGTGTTGTTATGTGTTGTCATTGAAAGAGTATTCTTAATGTCAAAGGGGAAATAAATGAAAAATATCCTTTTCCTTTGCAATTTATTTCAAATGGGGAGATGAGGATGATGTGAAAAAGACTATCTACTAAGGGGGAGAAACAAATAGCAGAATCATGAGAAGCGTGTTCAAAACTAGTGTGTTGTCTTTGATGTTTTTTCATATTATGTATTTCCATCAATGACAAAGGGGGATATTTTTGCAAGAATGAATGTTTTATCATTGATGTCAATTGGTTAACTAGTTATCAACTAGTTTCCATTGCCATTAATGTCATGGATGTAGGTTATTGGTTGTATATGTTGAGGATATTGAGAAAATTGTAATGAAGAAAGTTTGTAGGTGTTCATTGGTTGCTCCATGTTTTTCTCTAGGATTTTCTCCTAATTTTTTTTATTCAGATATGTTGATCATGGTTGTTGGAAGTTGCTATATCTAGACTTTGGTCTTTCAATTCATTATATAGTGTGAGTTATTTTCACTAGTTGTGAACTATAATTTTCTAGGTATCTAGCTCATGTCCGAGATAAATGTAGTTGCTTTGTATTTCTCTTTGGTTGAGTCATATGACTTGTGGTTCTAGAGTTAAGTTGTTATGATCATGTTGAAGATATTTTTTTTGTTTGAAAAATTGGATTGTGTTAAGGGTTGTGTGTGCTTAATTGTTCTATGTGTTTTACACTTGTTTGGTTGGCCTTGTGTTAAGCACTACTTTCAAAGTTCATGAACCAGCTTGAGACTTATTTGGGTCCTCTCTTAACATGTGTTTGGGTTTCCCTCATAATAATTCCACCCTAGAATGTTTTGGCACCAACCTAATTTGAATTTAATAATTGATGGCTGACTTTTGATATGTTTCAAATTTGAAGATGTTATAAATATAGGATGAGTTATTAGTGAAAGATGTAAAAAGAGATAAGTTGAAGAAGTAGAGAAAAGTAGATGAAAAATAGTGTGTTTGTGATGTGAGTGTGGTAGATCAGTGTGAAATCTAATTGTTGAGTTTCTGGAAGTAGTGAGCTAAAGGTGTACTCTATCTTTCATGCATGTCTTAAAGTGGTTGAGCCAATTGTGGTGGAAATCTCTATTGCATTAAGATTGTTTTCTCTTTGTAACATATCTCTTCTATATTCTTTGTATCTCTATGGTAGTGAGCCCTCTGGGTGGTTAACCCTTTTTGGATAATGAGTCCTCATCCGAACAGTTAGTCCTATTTTTGGTAGTGAGCCTTCTTTGGCAATGAGCCTTCTTTGGAAGTGGGCCTTCTCTAGCAATGATCCTTTGTAATCAGTTTTGATATTCTCTATATTGTGAGCTAATATTCATCATGGTTTTTCCCTCATTGTGTTTTCCATGTAAATTTGGTGTTATTGTGTATGTGTGTTAATTTTTAGTTTCTACTCTTGCACTTAATGCTTAATCATTTTAGCAGAGTAAAAGATTTGTGATTAATCTATGCTTCAATGAATGTTTTAAAGGTTCAAGTTTGTTACAATTGATTCACCCCCCTCTCAGTTGTCATGTTCAACACCTTAAAAATTTCTTAAGATCTTATGTTTCAAATTATTCTATACATTGTAATTAGTAGATTTGTTCTATAAATATTTTCTCAATGGTTATGAAAATATTAGGACATAGTAATATCCTTTAAGATTTTAAAAAATAAATAGAAATAGAATAAGAAAAGACATGAAAATTCAAAAAATAACTTCAAATGAATCAAAATATTGTAATTTTTCTTTGTATTTGTGATGTTGGAGTTGCAATTAGATATAAATTCAAAAGACTAGTGCCTTAACCCAAGGCACTAAGTTAGAAAAAAAGTAATTGCAGTTTCTTAATATTATTTTACACAAACATCAAAGAGATTTACAATAACACCTTACAATATTACACTCAAAGATTCCTAACCAACTCTACTTCAAACTCCCTACATTACTTCGTACAAATATATATTCTTATTTAAACATTTAACTCATTCTTTGAACCTGAGCTAAAATAAAAACATACATCAAAGAAAATACAATAATAATGAGATGAAATATCTTTGATCATTTTCATTCACAATTTACATAAAATGCACATCAAGAGACAATTGGCTAAAAAATTATACCATTGTATTCAATAGATGCTAGTACAATTAAGAAAAACCTACAAACTACATGCAATTTAGACTCAGTAACCTATAAAAGACTTAAACTTTATTCTCTATGTTTTGCCTTATAACATTTCTTCAAAATATCCATGTAAATGGACTTGAATCCTCTTTTATAATAACAAGGGAGAAACAAGCTTTAGGTAAAGTGCATGTATCACTTATTCATTTGACATTCAATTACACTTTAAAACATGAGCACACTTTCTTGTGGAGGGAATATTCCAAGGACAAATACAGTTATATTTTCTTGTTTTAATCTTTTTCCTTTCAAAAAAGTACTTGATGCAGATTGTTATACTCTTTGTCACTTCCCTCATCTTCTAGTCAATTGGAGAGTTGAATAGGCATGTAAGACAAAAACCTTCACCAATTGAAGATAAAATCCTCTAGCCAAAGTATTTGAGGACTTGTGTTGGCACATATTTTAAGTATATAAGACAAAAATAATGTTCCACATCATCTAAGAAGACCTACAATTTTGGAAGTTGATTGTACTTCTTATCCTAGGCATCATATTCTTCCTCAATGGGCCATTTGTATGCCATAAATTCATCCTATCTGGTCTTGTAAACTCCATATTTTCTCATCACAAAATATACCTCCCTATCAAATTCTTCCAAAAATCTATTTGTGTCCCATACCTCATCAATATAGCTCTTTATGAATTCAATATCTTTGGGATCCCCTTCACAAATTAGAAATTTCAATGTTTTAGTGATGCTTTTCATTTGTGCTCTCCAATATTCATATGATTTCACTCCACCATTCTCATTCAAGATATTAGGAGGAATTTACAAGTCACTATCATTAAATTCTCAAGAAATTATTTTATTTTCTCCTCCATAGGGTCTATCATTTCTTTGTATTTTGTTGAATTCTTCATAATCTAATATGTAGGAATGATCTATTATAATTTATTGGGGTCACAGGTAGATATTTTAATCATGCTTGACAGAGAATTCAATCTTGGAATTCATGTTTGCATTAGATGAATGAACTATTTTTTATCCTTTGTAAACATGTCAAAATTTGAAAGAATTAAAGAATAATTCATCTAAACACTAAGTTTTCTTTAAATTTTACACATCAAGTAACCCAACAAGTTAAAGGCCTTCTACACATTCTCATCCTTCTTGTATTCTATATAATGCTCAATCAATTCATTATACACCTTCATCTACTCTAAAAATTCTCTCTTGCTAATTGTTTCTCTAGGAGGGAGTGTTCTAGAGGTGCCTGGAGTACGAATGACTTTTCTTGATACACCACCATTTCTAAAGATTTTGGTGGGGGAGATTATGATGCTTCGTGCTTTGACTATTGTTGTTCTAATTTTGGTGCATTTTTTGCATTTGAGCCTATATTCCTATTGAACTTGTTGTAATATTTCCAATTGTGATTCTCATTGATCAATTCTTTGCTTGTCCTTATTGTACTCAATCAACAAGTCATTGTAATTCTTAAGAGATTGATTATATTCCTCTTGCAATGATTCAATAGTTTATGTGCTAAATTTAGAAATATATACAACCAATGTGCTTGCCTCCACTATAGTATTATAAGCTACTCTTTTTATTATTAATTCCCCTCTCAAATCACCAACAGGCTCAACAATTATTTTTTGTTTGTATTTGGGGCAAGAGACCCAATTTCTAGTGTGTGTCACATTGGACTAAATGTTGGCCCAAATAGTGTAGATAATGCTTCATCTTTAGTTAAACAAATACTTAAGTGTTATGTTTCCTTACAACATTAAGGGAAATAGTTTACACTATGGGATGATCCCACCAAGTTGGTTTACAATTTCTGGGAGATTCTATTTTTTGCTAAAATCACATATTTTTGGAAAATATAATGATTTAATCCTTTAAAATTTTATTTAAAGCATTCCAATTGAAGAGTGTTTGATCAAACTACCTTAGATCAAATCCCCTTGGATAAAACCCTACTAGTTTTAAACCATACCTATAACAGAGTCTCCTTTACATCTATCAAAATGTTGATAAAAGACCACTTTTGATTTATCTTTTGGGGGATCAAATGAATTCATTTACAATTTTATTTTTGTATGTAGTCCTTTTTATAAGCTTCCCAAAAAGTATAATTTTAAATAAATTTAATTTTATTGTTACATTTATTTTTTTATTTCTTGTGAATGTAAGTTTTTCACCAAAAATAAAGCTCCTTGTTCTACACATGTGGAAAAATAGAAGATTAATTTTTTTTTTGAATTTTGATACATAGAAAAAAAGTTGTGTTATATAGTCTACCTATGTCTGGTTTGTGATTGATTTGAATTCAAAACTTGATTAAGGAAAAAATATTCAATAAAAAACTATGAAACAAATTAGAAGCACTAGATATCATAGTTAAAAATATAAATTTGAAAAAATTAGAATTTATCCTTCATGGAAAAAAATTTATGTGTTATACAGTGAGCGTCACTCCTTAAAAATGGTGTTTATTGAAAAAAACTAGTTTTTGAACGAGATGGAAAAATAAGTGCAATCTAATTCCAAAATTTTTGAAAAAAATATATTTAAAATCTATAGACAAAATTTCATAGATCACTAGTTTGCATCATCTTCAAATTCCTCACAGTTTAGCCACCGTAGGTGCCCAAAAGTGAAGATTTAGTTAGAAAAAATCAATTAAGTGTCCAGTTTGGCCAAAAATTGTAAACCAATATTGTGGGATCACCCTATGTCCCATTTAGGTGATAGGATAATACCACTTTCCATGACTAATTTTCTTCCTTCATCTAGATTCATCTTCCTTTTCTCTTCTTTCATATGAAGCACCAATCTATCTGATATTTCCTCCCTTTATTAGTCTATAAATTTCACCATTTTCTCATTTATCCTTTTCTTAAATATATCTCTTTTCCTTCTACATACAAATTCCTTGAACACTTCAATGTGCATAAAGGTTTCATAATCCATAATTTTTTTGAAGGATTCATTTGTAACATCATAAGCATTATCAACTCCTCCCAAAGATACCTTAGCAACCCTATTCTTTTGGGGTGGGAAGTCATCATCCCTCTAAGGAGATAGCATATATTGCATGATGCCATCCTTACAAACTCCTCTTTATCTAGATCAGGAGGCCAGTCAACCAATGGTTTCTTCCCAATCCTCCTCCTCTCTAGTGAGGACTCCCTAGGAGGTGAATCAACATCAATTATATTATTTGGTGGAGAAGGAGGTTCCTGATGCACTAGTGTTGGAACACTTGACTCAACTAATGGGGAAGGAGAAGCCCTTGTTTGTTCCTTCCTTACTATTGGCCTTATACAATGATTTAATAACTAAGCCTTTATAGCCATGATTCAAAGATTGAACATATAACATGAATAGCTATTTCAATCATCATGAAGGTAGATTTAACTTGTCAACCTAGGGACACGAACTTGAAATTGGTCAGCACAGTATGTGCACTAGCAACTCGAAGTAGCCATTTCATTCTACAGCTAAGGAACTCACAATACTGAAAGTAAATTGCTTAGAAGAGAATTCCATAAATGCCAATCATAAATCAACAACATCAAACTAAAATGCATAAAAAGAATGAAAATCTAAGCAACAAACAAGGCACTACTCTATCTACTTTTGTAGTGCCCCTCCGTGACTGGCCTTTCCTTGCGATTGATAAATTTTATTTGGGTTGTTTAATTTTATGTGTAAGATTGTTTAATTTAAATTTATTTGTATAAAAAGTTTTTGATGATTGAAAGCATTAAAATAAACTATTACATCAAAAGGTATATATATAAATAGTTGATATATAACTAAATATAAATGTAAAATATATAGTAAAAAAAATTAATAAAATAAATACATAAATAATAATACAATTTATAAAGAGTAAATAAAATAAAATAAAAATAAAAATGCAAAAAGATAAATTTAAGTTATTGCATTTGGAAACCGCTTGCATGAAAAGAGGGGAAGAAGAGCATGAATTGGGTGTTTTAACAACTGATAAAGCCCCACTTATCTTGAGCACAAAATTTGGGGGTTTCTTGCATGCAATGGGTTTTCTAAAATTGACAATGGAGGAAAATCATGTGCCTGGAATGATTTGGATGTCTCATCGATGAAAACCCTCACAGGGAATGGCAAGATGATACTACTAGTGGATGGTGTTGCTTATACATTCCAATTATCTTCAACCTACTCTTTGGGCATGGAGTTGGGTCCAAGTATCTTCATTTTCATCAAGGGACACAGTTCACACATTAAGAATTTCCTCAATCTTGATGGCTGGTAACACCTTCAATGGTGGCTGCATGAAATGGAACCATGATGCCGTATATGGGTACCAAATAGCATCAATTTTTGGTTATGGACCTTGCCAAAGAAGTAGGTGCTAGAATCTGGAGAAAGAAGGGGGGCATCAGAGGAGAGCAGGTGTTTTGGGTCAAGCTATTGAGGTGAGTCTTCTGCTCTCTCTCTCTGGTGTTGTTTATCTTTCTCTTTATAGCAATCGGGATCATAGGTTACTTTACACTTTCTCATAATAGGATAGGCTTTTTGTCTCTGTTCGTTGACTCTCAAATCATTCTAGGAAAGAGAAGTATTAACCCTCGTTCACCAATTTCAACTCGTGATCTATTTCTAAATTAGTAGATTATCTTTACTTTGTGTTTTGGAACTATGATGTTGCTTTCTCTTATATTGATGCATGCTATCTCTAACAAAAGAATTAAATGCAATCATATTTCCTAATAATCCATTTCCTTTCTAATTATCTACAACTATAACATCAAACAAGCTCTTTTTGTTTATGTTGATGGTCATCGTTACTCTGTTTGAGCCCTAATGGTAGTGTTTGTGCATCCCCTCTCCTTCTCCATTGTAGGCGTTGCTAGCAGCCATTTATTCTCTGGGTATTCATATTCCTGTTGTGAGTACTAGAGTCTATTTACCTAAAATGGTAGGAAGTTCAAGATTTACATAACCCCCTTGATTCTAATGCAGTTGCAGTATTTGAAAGTAAAATATTGTCATGGTTTAATCAAGCCCTTTGACTTCATTAGCAATTTGTCCCAACTGTAACACTTGAACAAAGAAGGGTGTGGATGTCTAAATATGCTCCCTGATTTCATTGTCAACCTATCTAAGCTGTGGCACTTGAACATAATAGGAAGTTTAAATGTGACACCCCTCTGTTTTGTTATGTTATTCTTGATAGCTCAAATACTCTATTAGATTATGTTTTATGTTATGGTTATTCTACTGTTGATAGTAGAGCAATGATAGACTTTATTGATGTGATGACACATTATATGCATGATGATTTTGTTAATATGCTTTATGTTTGCATAGATGCTTAGTTGTGATGATATTGCTATATTTTCTTATCGTATTTTAATTGATATATTATCTCATCAGTTGATGTGACACTGTATTGGTGAAAAGAACAGTATTGCATCACTCGCTTGCGAGTGCCCTATGATTTCCGTGATTCTCTCTTCATAGTGTGTATGATTTACTATATGTATACATGTACGACATTTGCTTGTTTACAGGATTGTAGGTATATGACATTAGCTTCACCTAGTTTCATAGGTCTGAGCATGTCTACTACTCAACAGTAAAATTGGGAGATAGTAATAGATTACCTAGTCATACCTTTACCCTAGTACAGTGTGTCGTCAGTTTGAACTTGGTCTTAGTTTTATCATTGTTGTTCTGAGTATTTTATTCTTGTGCAAATTTAATTTAGTAGATTAAATATGTATTTAATTTTAAATATTTAATTAAATGAATTATTGTTGTGAGGGCTTTAGAATAAATAAATAAATAAATAAATTTATTTTGGTTATGTTGATTGAGTAAATTTTATTATTAAAAATAAATGGTAATTAAATAAGTAAAAATATTTAAATTGTTTGCAATTAGTAAATTGTATTATTATATTTAAATGCATGTGAATGGAAAATATCTAAATTGTTGAGGGAAAAGATATTTTAGATATTTTGTTTAAGATAACTGAGAGTTAGAAATTTGTTATCTAATTGTTGAAAATTCATTCACAGAGAGGATTTTTGGAAAAAATAAAGAAAGTTGTTTCACAGGAAAAAGTTTTGGATGGGTTGTGGAAAATTAGTGAGGAAATTGTGGATCTCTTAGAGGAAATTGTTTTAGAATTATTTTGTTGTAGAATTCTTCGCCGTGTTTTTTGTTGTGTCTTCTAGAAGGAGGCAATTGCATTGAAGAAAGCTTTGGCTACATTGGAAATTGAAATTATAGAGAAGCTCGACAATATTTTCTTGAGGCAACATTCTTCTGTAACAGGTTCTTTACTATTTTTGTGAAATTTGAAATTGAAAAGTTATTTTATTACTATAATGCAAATTGGAAATATTTTAAGAAATTGATTTTTCAATACTGTAGAAGTTCTTGTTTCTTTCTTTTCAAAGATTGTCGTGAAAATGAAACCTCTGTAGAAAACGATTAAATCCTCTGTGTAATTTATTTTTTGAAATAGTTTTATACAGGAGGAAATTATAATGGAATTATTGAACCTCTGTTGAATTTAAATCAAAACTTAGAAACCTCTTCCTGTGAAAACATAATTTATTCTTCTATAGAAAATGATAAATTACTGTTGAAGATTTAGATCTTTGTAGGGAAAGATTTTTAACACGATAGAAAATTTAAAAGGAAGTATTTGAGAAATTAGAAAACCTCTGTAGGATTGAAAATGAAAACTTCTGAGAAAACCAAAATAATTAGAAACCTCTGGTAATTTGAAAATCAAGATAGTAGAGAGAGTGTGTTACTAAATTAATTATAACTCAAAATTTACGAATTGGGTAGGGTTGCATTTTTTATATGTTTTAAATGATTGGATTGTGCACCTTCAGTAAAAATTTTAGTGAAACTTAGATCCAAAAATAAAAGTTATTAAAGTCGCAAATACAAGATTTATGATTAGGGTTGTCTAAAAAATTGTTAATTTATATTTATATATTTATTTATTTGTTTAAAAGTATATATTAGAAAAAAATTGCATATAATTTTAGGATATTTAAATGTATTTTTAAATAGGTGCATGCATATACACAATTTGATATTTTAAAATAAACATTGGAAAATAATAATTAGATTATGTAATTAGAAAATATATATATTTATTTAAACGAAATATTATATTGTTAATTAATGCATGCAATGCACAAGTAGATGTTTTAATTAGAAATATCATATATTTAATTAAGGAAATTGAGTTAAGTATTAAAATTAGTTGAAATTTGAAAGTGGTATATTTAATTATTTCATTATTATTTTATTAAATTGAAATAATGTTTGGATGATGTATTTTAATATGCAAGAATTGATTGTAATGGATTTAGGAAATCTGAAGGATAGATTTGTTATTTTGTTGAATTGTATTTGAAAGACACATGTTTCTGTAACTATGTACTAGGGGGAAATATATGTCAATATGTGAATCTAAGTCTTCCAGAGTTGTAATTGTGAAAGGGTTGTGGTAACTTTAGTTCACCCTTTGAGTTTCTTGGGTAGTGCACGTATTGGGTTTCTATATTGGACATTCATCAAGATGTGTTACCTTTTGAGGTGTATTGGTTTTTGTTATCAGTTCTTAATGCACTGTCTACCCTTGACATGTACTTTGAATTATGGGTTGTCGATAGGGGAGTGGCTTTCAACGAGGGCCGAGACATAAAGTGGTTCCAGGATAACTCATGTGGGAGTTAGTATAATCAAGTGAGAATTAAATAATCTATTAGCTTAACACATATAACAAGATATTTAGCCTCGCTCATTGGCTCCAGGGCTTGTATGAGACTTGAAATGAGTTGGGAAGGCCTGGAATGCTAAGATCGTTATCTTGTCTTCTCGAAAGATAACCAATTCTGCACTGGTGTGCATGTGGGGCTGGAATCGTAAGAGGTTACCAAGATAACCCTAGAGGGGGGCCGGGATCTAAGAATATTTCCTTTGGATAACCAATGCAAACTTTGTGATGACACTCCTCCTATGACCACAGTCAATTTGTAATGTACATTGGATATATTTGATTTAGTAGTTCTGGAAGCAATGCAACCTTATGTTTTGTGCTTCCTAGTATAGTGTTATTTTGTATTTACTAGTACAGTGTGGTCTTGTATATTACTTGTGTCTAGAGGTAATAGGTTTGTCTTGGTTACCTATTACTATCTCCTAGCATAGGGGCTGGGCCTACAGGTAACAAATGGTTGGGTGGTGTGCATCTTACACTATTGAGTTTCTCTTCCGTTCATGATGGTGAGATCTTCTTGTTCAAGGAGCTTGTGTGGTTCTCTAGAGTTGTTTTTTTCCTTCTTCATTGTAACTGTGGATCTATATGTATAATTGTAATACCTCATTTGTATCGAGGTGAACCTTTATGATGTAATTGTAATAATATTTATGATCTATTCATTATTGGATTTAATGGTGTTGTATATGTGGAAATATGTTCAAACATTTCTATGTTTTAGCTTTATCTTGTAATGGTTTAATGCTTTGTTGTAAGTTGTATCTTGAGTTTAAAATTTATATGCTATGGTTGGTTAAATTTTATAAGTAACTGTGTTCACATGTAGACATGTTACATAGCCTAGAGGATGTATGTGGTTAGAGTAGGAAACTTTACTCGCCTTGTTTTAACTTTTTTTAAAAATTATTAGTTGTGCTTCTGTAGTATTGCATAGTCCTCTAGGTTGCGGGATGGGGTTTTACATTAAAGGTTTAAATATTCACCCTGATTTCATTGTCAACCTGTCACAGCAGCACACTTGAACATGGTAGGCTGTATAGATTTAAATAAACTCTGATTCTATTTGCAACCTGTCATAGCGGTGCACTTGAACATGGTAAGGTGTATAGATTTAAATAAACTCTGATTTTGTTGACAACCTATCTCAGCCATCGCACCTGAACATAATAGGAAGTTTTAAGGTTTAAATGATCTCTTTGTTTTCATTATCAACCTGTCTCTATTGTGACACTTGTACATATTAGGAAGTTTATAGGTTCAAATAATCTCTTTGTTGTCATTGTCAACCATTCTTAGCCGCAACACTTGAACTTAATAGGGAGTTTAAAGGTTAAAATAACTTGCTTGATTCTTCTGACAATCTATCGTAGTTGCAGCACTTGAAAATAAAATAAAGTATAACTGGGCATCATAATTGTCTAAGCGCAAGGGATTTGATTGTAAACCATTAAGTTTAGTACTTGGAATTGATCATAGAGTAGTTGTCTTTGGAAGAAGAATATTTATAGTAAATTATAATTATCCTAGTTTATATGTATATATATTCACTTAGTTTAGTAATAGCATGAGAAATCTTAATTAGTACAATGATGTAGAATTTGGCTGTAGGACACTTGAAGAATTATAGATCTTCCTTGATTATATTCCCTTGGTTTTATACTATGTTTAGTGAATCATACAATATTCAATTGGAGACTTTTTGGATGTGCTTTATTTGGAATCCTTGAAATGGGTTGTGTCTAAGGAACCTAATGAAGAATTATAATATGAAGTTGTATTTAAGTTGTAACTTGGTATTTCTATATACATGTATACTTGGTAGTGAAAGGCTTAACATAGATCATGATATAGGGGTACCATTAATGTAGATTACATGACAGTCTTATAACATAGTATATTCATTTTGATAATATTTGAGAGTACCGTAAAGACCAAGTAATTAAGTTTAAAATTTGTATTAGGATTTATGACATCTAATAATGTCCATGAATTAGAGGAAATATTCAGGGGCTTAGATGTTGCTCTGTTGATTTATTAGTAAGTGAATATTGACTATATTTATATTAAATAATAATTGATTTGTAAAAATTTGGTAGCTAGAATAGTGTTACTTTAACTACTTGCAAATGTAAGTTGTGGGTGGTAAATAATCTATGGAATTTAGTGGTTGAATTAAGGGATATCTTCTTGGGAATTATTTTAGGTATAAATGTCACTTTGGTAGTTCTTAGAATTATGGTGTCTTGTGATATTAGGTGAATCATGTGGAAGTTGTGTGTCCATAGCAGTAGGGCTCAAATGTTCTATGCAAGAAGGTATAGGGGAATGGAGTCATTATTGTGATTAATGTGTAGTGAGATGGATATTAGAATATGTCTCTATGTTTTCTTTAGTTTGATTTAAATGATGCCTCAATAATGGAAGAGTTAAGATATAAAGGAAGCCTTAAATGCTAGTATTATGTTATCACTCTTTGTGGGTTAGCGAAAAGGTAGTCTGTTAATTATTAGATATAGTCTTTTAGGTGAGTAAGTCAATAAGAAATTGATAGATTATTTAACTTAGAACACTTTGAGTTATTGGATATTACTTAGTATTTTATATGTGGAAGCAATGTCTTACTATTTGGTTGATAATGGGAGGTTGCTTGGAAAAGTGAAGTTCATGGAAATAGTAATTGCTTGTTTGTGTGGTTAATATATGATTTGATGTTTTCATCTTGACATGACTTTCCCTTGAGTTGATTTTTGTTTGAGATTCTTTTGTATATCTTGAAGTCTTGAATGTTTTGATGTGTATGAACCTCTTAGTTACCTTGATTTGAGGAGCTTTTATTCATTGGTTGGTGTTGAAATTGGCTTGAAACTCCATATCGTTGACTTACTCTTGTTGCAGGCTTTTTGAGTAGTCATTTTTTTCTTAGACTTCTAGAGGCATGATATATTTGTGAATGATGTTTGATCTTCCATTTTCTCTTATTGTGGCAAGTTGTTTGGCATCATGATTTTGAATAGGCTATATGAAACCTTGTGAGACTCTTATTATGTACTTGTTAGCGAGATGGGTAATGCCTTGCATGCTTTTATGTTGTGATTCTATCTTCAAATTATGATGGTACAACCCTTGGTTTTGACATTTGTTGGGTATCTAGGGAGAGTGGCTCTTCATGGGGGTCGACATGCCTCGGTTAAGAGGAAGAGCACATGATAACCCACGAATGAGTTTGTTAATCAAGTGAAAACATAATAAATGAATTTTAGGAGGGATAGGTAGCAATCACATAATAAGATAAAAAAAATTGTGGTTACCTCATCTTCA
The DNA here is from genome assembly GCA_007258455.2 of Sequoia sempervirens. Lineage (NCBI taxonomy): Eukaryota > Viridiplantae > Streptophyta > Pinopsida > Cupressales > Cupressaceae > Sequoia > Sequoia sempervirens. The sequence goes on from VDFB02263607.1 coordinate 87,812, forward strand.
TTAGGGCTTTTGCAAACTAATGGAAGGCTGAGAAGGCCGTGGTTGGAGAGGTCGTTACCTCGTTCTCAAGAGAGGTTAGCAGCTTCACATGAGTCACCCTATGGAGTGGCACCTTGTGATAGGATATCAGGATAACCATAGATGGAGGTGGCACCTGGTGATAGGTTGTTTGGATAATCCATGTAAAGATGGAGGTGACACCTTGAGTCAGATGTCTAGATAATCCATGTAAGGCCATGTGATGACACTCTCCTCTAGCTTTCCCTTTTTGGAGTTGCTTCATTGAAATCCTCTAGAAGTGGTCTTTTGATTTTATGACTGGAGATTTATTGATGTTATGATATTTGATTTATTGTTACTATGTTTCTGAAGTGGTTTATCACTATTGTGAAATGATTTGGATGTCATGTTTTCTGGTCATGGTTTGTTGATGTTGTGACTATCTTTGGGTTTCATGTTACTCTTGTATGATGTTGAGTCTTGTGGTTCTCTATTTGGATGTTCTTGGTTGAGGTCTCTTTCTTGTCAGCTCCTTAGCACAGGGGGTGGGTCTTCGGACCCACGTGGTCAGGTGGAACATGCTAAGCACCCCATTGGGTCTCCAATCAAGGATCGAGAGGTGCAGATTGGTGTCATTTGCAGTTACTCCAGAGTTGTATCCATCTTTGAGCCAGTTATGATACTTTGTATTTATCTAATTAGCTACATCATTCTTTATGGTTTCCCATTCATGCTAGGGAATGTTGTTGTATCATTGTTACTCTGGACATTGTACTATAATGTAATGTTAAACCTTGTGTGGATATTGACCCATGGAAGTTGTTATTCAATGTGTTGAGTTAATCATGTTTATGTTATATTTATGTACACATATGGCTTCTTATCAATGATTTATCATGTATGTGTTACATTTGTTAATGTTTACTTTGTCATGGATTATATCTTTGGCTTTCATTCTTTATTGCTGTTGTATGGAATTAAGTTTGTAATGTCTCCTCATGTACCCCATGGGACATAAGTGTAAGTGAATTTGTTTAATTAAGTTATATGAGTTTTAATTTAATGTGCTTCACATGTATGTTTGGAATACTTTAAAAAAACATTGTGTTGTAATTGTTGTTGAATTGTCCTTTGGGGTTCGCATGATGGGGTGTTACAACTTTGGCTATCAGAACAGTCACAGAATGGAATTCTAGTGACTACAAGAATAGTTGGTGCTAAATTTCTAATTATTTACTAAATGAAAATTAATACTAAACTAATATTAAACTAAGAAGACAGATTAGTCATGAAGTGGGCCCCCTTGGATAAGTATCCTCTAAAAATAATGAGAACTCAAATGCTTGAACTCAAATCTTTATTTTATTCACTATAAATCATGAGTACAAAAGAGTAATGTATCTATGGTTTGAGGATAACATTGTGAAAATATCAACATTTAACATCAAAGTCCATGACAACTACCAACAAATAAACTATATATTCTACCCAAAATTGGAGCAAAAACTAGGATCATCACTCCCCCTAACCTAACATTTTCCTAGTCCTCTAGTAGGGGTAGGGTTGTTGTTCTACTTGGTCAAGGCTCTAAAATTTACAACTGATAGTTGTCCAACATCAGTGGTTGTTGTGTGTGAATCAAGATCCCAATAGAATCCTCCTAACCTATCAAATATGTACCATCTTTGTTTTTCTCCAGCAATGTCATATTGGTAGAATCTAAAGTTTGGCATGGGCCACTTGAGAATGGGTGGCTGGAAAGTCAGGGGAAGCCAAAATTTCCCCTTCGTTCTCCCAATCTAAATATACCTATCAATCATTTTTAGTGTTGTAACATAATTGTGGATGGAATGGGCTTCGGTCATTTTAGCTCATCAGTTAGGCTATTCCATCTTTGTGATAGGAATATTCTCATAGTTTCCTCCTTTGTTGTTGCCTTTACCTCATACTCACTGTAAACTACCTCAATCCAAGGCATAATCATGTTGCCATAACTAGGCCTGAGAATCATTTTGTAACATTCTCTATAAATATCGCTTGGGTTTCCTGATACAACCTTAATGGGAAAACGGATGTTAGACTTCAATTGCTTATAAGTCCCATGTTGTTGTCCCCAAATAATCTCATTTTGCACCCAAGAAATAAATGCCCTCAATTAGACATTCCCAACATACAATAGTGGATTACAATCATGGTCTTGAGTTACAACATAATTATGCAAATAAAACTCACATAGAAAATTCTTCATTTCAGGTGAGGCAATCCTATAAGCATTGAAAAATTCAACACGAGTGTCAATAGAAGGATTGAAACCTAAGGCAATCCTTGAAAACTTAAAAGAGAGATATTTCTCTTTCAAGTGTAAAGCATAGACCCTTGGAGGGGTCCTACATTCCAAAATTTATGGTACCAAGGTTGCCATATCATCCACCCTCTCCTTTAGGGTGGCAATTTTTGCATCCTTATCTTCAATCTCCTCAGCCATCTTTTGAATTTCCTTCAAAAAAAATTCCTTTTTCCATTCATCCTCCCTCCTTTGAATTTATTTCCATAAATTCAATATTGATGTATGTATTGTAAAATCAGGAGGATTATAAATTCTTACTAGTCTTTTTGTCGATGGTGGCTCTTCATATAGCACTATTTGCATGGAATCAGGCTATTTAGTTGTTTCTGGCTGCAGGGGTACTGTTTTGCCTCCCACTTGTTGTAGGGGCTCTTGTTCTTGTTTCTTTTGTGGTTGTAGGAACTCCTACTTTGGTTCTGGCTATTACTGTAGGACATCTTTCTACAAGACTTCTTGCTCATGTTGCAGGAGATCCTAATTTTCTTCAAACTCTTCTACAATGTTAGTAAGATTGGCTAGTGTTATATTTTCTACTCTACCAAATATGTCTTCTTCTTCAACATTCTTCTACACTATTGGAGCTTTAGGGTCCTCATGTGATGTCTTGTCAGGCTTAGGGCTTTCAAGTGTGGAGGCATACCAATCACTGGCCTGACTAGTCTTGATTTCCTGGTAGATCTCTCACATTTTTCTTTGGCTTCAGGATGAATAGTGTCAACCTTCCTCTTCTTAGAACATGGTACATTTCTTTCTGTTAGCTGCATTTTTTCCTTTTCTTTTCTCATTTCTACTTCTCTCTTTTGTGCCCTACTTTTCATCAGGGCACCAAGTGGAATGCCATCATCAGAATCTAATGAAGAGCTTTCTTTTTCTGAGTTCTCTATTCTAGAAGAACTAATTTCTATGGTTTCTTCTACTACAAGAGGGTTCACACTAGAGCTTGTGCTAGAGGTTGAAGCACCAAGAGTGGCTTCAACCATGCTCAATCTCTTGCTAGACCTATAGGGTTGAGGTAAAACCCTAGGTTGTAAGTTCTCAGGCATAATTTGATCAACATTTATAAATTATTCCTAGGTCATTTTAGATACATCATCCAAAAACTTTTCAATTAGCAATTCAATCAAACAATGGTGGGAAATAGAATTATTCCTACCTTTTTGGTTCTCGGTCACCATGATTGAGAGAAGATTGTATAGCATGTTAGGAACATTCATCCTCCTTCTGTGCCTCATGTGATTAAATATCTTGAACTACACATAATGCAAATTCAACTGGTGACCCTCACAGGTGATGTATTTGATAACATAAATGGCTATCTGCTTCCATGGCTCAGGAAAATATATTCTCTTTGCACCTTTTTTATCTATGCTCAATGGGGGGTCGTTCGACTCTATAAATTTGGCCCTAGCTGATCTGGAGTCTCTAGAAGTAGGGTAATTTTTACCATCAATAGGTAACCCTATGACCTCTGCAACTCTTTCCTTAGTTGCCACAAATTCCAACCCTTTGACTATGGCTCTTCCTTCAGAAAATCTTTGGGTAAATTCAAGGGCAATGCTTTCATAAAATCCATCCAGCTTCAAGAAGTAATCTAACCATCCACTATTTCTAAATTCAGCTAGGCATTGTGCATCCTGCAATAAAACATCATGCACTATGGGTCCATTTCAAATTAACCCACCTCCCATTGTGTGCAATCAAAGAAATGCTTTGTGATTTATTTCTTGCAATTCCCATCTAAAAATCAAGTTCACCTTCCTACAATACCTGCTAAATTTCTAGTGCCAATATTGACTAATTTTTTTTCTTTTGTTTACCTTTTTTTCTTGCAACTCAAGATTCCGATAGAGTCAATAATAGTAAGAAAAGGAGTGATAAAGGAGAATTATGATAGGAAGAAGTGGTGGCTGCAGTTAATGTCACTTCACACATGCAAGCCATCCTCTCACTCAGATTTCAAATTGGATCAATTTAAATTTTCTTACGTAGCCTAGCATAAATTGACATATGGGAAATATATTTGCATCTTTTTCTTTCCCCTCAACCTAAATTTGGACATGTGTCTACACATGCGAGATGGGAGTGGTGATTTGATAGGGAGTAATGACATGTTATGTGAACATCTATACTAATGAACACTAATTAAATGAATTCACCTAAAAGATGATTAAAATATAGTAATTAATGTCGACATACCTGAATGTGTGGAGGATTCATTGCAAAGATTGTGGAGAAAGTATTGTTCTCCTTTTTAGGGAATAAATTGAGAAATTAATGAAGATGAAGTGGAATGGGGTGAGGTGGAATGAAGTGATGGAAGAGAGAGAAATGTGGTGATGGATGGGTGAATGGGTGAAGAAATGGATTTCCACAAGAATAGAAGTCTTTATTATGACAAGTATGTGCCTTAATTATCTAGAAGGAGGGACACTAGGTGCACTTCCTTTGGTTGTAGGAAGATCGGGTGTTGTCGGGTGTTGAATGTAAGGTGAATTGTTGTAGGAAATCTTCTTTGGAAGCTAGTTTATGATATAATCTGAGGTGATGACCATTAACAAGTAATTTGAACTTGACATGGTCAATGGTGGTAAGTTGAATGACTCCATTAGGAAAGACCTCAGCAACTTCATATGGTCCTAGCACCTTGTTTGCAATTTTTTTGCATTGTCCTACTATCTTGAATCATAAAGTAGATCCTAATCTCCTGGTTGGAATTTCTTGTCCTTGATAAATTTGTCATGCCACTTGATTCTATGATTCTGCACTACCTTTGTATGATGTAGGGCTACTCTTATGATCTCATTAAAAGCATTTATCTACATGATTGTTTCTCTTTGTGCCTTAGAAATATCCATTCGTAAGTCTATTGTAGTATGAAGAGTCTTATATTCAAATTCAATGGGCATCATGGTTGTCTTTCCATACAACAACTCAAATGGAGTGAAGCCTGTAGTAGTTTTCCAAGTTGTCCTATAGGCCCAAACAACTTCTAGTAATTTGTTTGGCCAATCCTTTCTATGAATAGTTATTGTTTTGTTCAGAATGGCTTCAATTTCTCTATTGGTCACCTCAACTTGGTCATTAGCCTATGGGTGATAAGGAGTATACTTCATGTGCCTTATGTTGTACTCATTAACTAGTGTTGCAACAAGGGTTGATGTGAATTGAGACCCTTGATTAGTCACTATTTCTCTTGGGACTCCATATCTTGTGAAAATATCCTCCTAAAGAAATTCTACAACCTTGTTATCTTTTGCATGCTATATGGCCTTTACTTCTACCCACTTTGTCACATAATTAGTGCAAACCAATATATAAGAATTACCATTTAATGGAGGGTAAATGGGTCCCACAAAATCCAATCTCGACTTGTCAAAGGGAGTGATTACTACTTGAGGGAAAAATTAGATCTGGTCTGTCTACCCATTTTTGACATCTATCACAATTTTTGTTATACCTTTCTATATCCTTGTGGAGTGTTGGACAATAATATCCTATGTTCAAAATCTTCATTGTTGTCCTCTTGGATACAAAGTGTCCTCCACATGGTCATTGTGACATGCGTGCAAAATGTCATATGTATCATCTTCTCTCACACATCTCCTCATGACATGGTCTAGTCCAGTATAAAAAAAACATCCAACAATCCAAGATAAAGGAATTTTTTTCAATGAGTGCCCTTTTCTTTTTTGGAGAGAAGTAAGAAGGAACTCTACCTATGACCAAATAATTGGCTATGTCAACATACCAGGGTGTCTATATACTGAGGGAGAATAGATTCTCATTAGGAAAAGAGTCATCTATGGGTTGATTTTCTTCTGATGTAGTCAACCTTGAAAGAAAATATGCAACAACATTGGTCTACCCTGGCTTATCTACAATGGTTATATCAAACTCCTGCATCAACAATAACCATCTTTCCAACCTACCTATGATCAAAGGTTTATTCATGAGATATCTAATGGCTGCATGATTAGTGTGCACAAAGATTTGGTAGCCTATTATGTAATGTATGAATTTGTTCAGTGCATAGATTACTCCAAGCATTTCTTTCTCTATCACTATATAATTGAATTCAACTCCTTGTAAATTTTTGTTGCTAAAGTAAATGGAATTTGCAATAGCTCTTTCTTTCTATCCTAAGACTATTTCTATGGAATAATCTAATGCATCAGTATGGATGTGGAAAGGAAGTTCCCAATTAGGTTCTTGAATATAGGAGCATGAGTCAAAGCTTCCTTCAAGTTAGAAAATGCCTTGCCACAGGCTTCAGTCCATTGAAATTCAACATCTTTAGTGAGAAGAGTATACAAAGTTGCTGCTACCTTGCTAAAATCCTTAATGAAATTCCTATAATATCTTACATGACCCAAGAAACTCCTAACATCCCTCTATTTTGCAAGTGTGGGAATATTTGTGATTATCTCAATCTTTGTAGGATCTACTTGAATTCCCTTGTGGGAGATGTAGCGACAAATAACTACAACTTTCTACATCATCATGAAGCACTTTTCACTATTTAAGGACAAGTTTTTGTCTTCACATAACTGTAGGACTCTCCTGAGATTTTCCAATGCTTGATTAAAATCAACACAATAAATGGTAAAGTCATCCATATAAATTTCCATGCAATCATGATAATTTTTTGAGAATATGCAAATGACTTCCCTCTGAAAAGTTACAGGTGCATTGCATAAGCCAAATGGGAGTATTGAATAGGAATAGGTCCTCCATGGATAGGTAAATGTGGTCTTCTCCTAGTCCTTTGGTGTAATTTGGATCTAGTTGTAGTTGTTGAATCCATCTAGAAAAGAAACGTATTGATTTCTTGCAAGTGTGTCCAAAACTTGATCAATGAAAGGTAAGGGAAAGTGGTCATTCTTGGTGGAAGCATTAAGTTCTATATAATAAACACAAACTCACCATTTCCATCCTTTCTTGGGAATAATCACTAATGGAGACACCCACTAACTATCTGAAATGGGGTAAAAAATCTTGCATCTAGTAATTTCAGTAGTTCCCCTTTTACAATTTCTCTTAGTCTAGGGTTAATTCTTCTTTATGGATGCCTTATTGGGGTGCAATCATCTCTAATGTAAATTTTGTGTGTACAAATTTTAAGGTACAATCCCTTCATACCATGATAATCCCATACAAATGCATGTTGATGGGTCCTTTATAAGTTTTCCAATAACAATCGTTGTTCCCCACTTATTTACTATTAACATTCAGAGATTTTCCTTTTGACACCTATACTTGTGTGGTTAAATCTATCATGGTTGCTTCATTAAAGAATTCTACCTTTTGCTCAAATGCATAGATGTATGGGACATACCTATTGCTATAGGAAGTCTATTTATAGGAAGAGTGGTTGTAGGAAGAATGTTTGTAGGAATAGTGGTTACAGGAAGAGCAGGCATAAGTATCTTGACTGGAGTAGCAGAATGAGAAGATGATGCTTCCTCCACTTCACAATGGTTCTAAATGATGTTATCCAATACTTTATCCTCATCTTGGAGCTGCATGAAAGAGATTCTTCCTAGCATCATAAGTCATGCCACAAAATTAACTTCCTCGGCCTCTTCACCAACATGTGGCCATGTGGGATTATCTTCATCATGAGATGGCTAAGTAGGAAAATAAATGGTGGTTCATGTTCAATCTACTTGACTTGGATTGGTTCAAGATTTTTAGGTACACTTAGATAAATGGGATCATTCAGAGGTTCCTATTCCTCTTCCACAAGAAGCTCAGTGATAATGGGCTTGGAAGGGGTTGGTACAATAGTTCTTGAACACAAGTGGATGTCACTTACACTCACAACATATGTAGGGAATTGATTTAAATCAAAAAAGTATGTAGACTGATGTTGTGGTTTGTTATTTGGATTGGGTGTGGATTGAGCTGGTAGCTAAGTAGGTTTAGGTTCATTTTAGCTTGGATTAGCAAGTGGAGGCATTATAGCAGGCTTTTGGGGCTGAGAAGATGGTTGCATGTAATTGGTTGTCTAGGTAGGCCATTGTTGTCCTCTTCTCCATTGATTAGTTTGTTGCCAACTTCCTGGAGGTGGTTACTAATGCCCTTGAAATTTTTTTCAATTTCTCTGAGGTTGTTGCCACTGGGGTGTAGAACTTTGATGATTGGGCCAAGCATTTGGAGTGTTAATCCAAGGTTGTGGTGGATATCCCCCATATCTAGATGGATATGAAGGTTTCCACTGGTTACCAGATGAATATGAATTAAAATATGGCCCAACATAAGATAGTGGATCTAGTGGCATACATTGTCTTAGAGTCGAAGGCTTCCTTTGTGCAACATATTAGACTTGGTCTTCTTCAATCTGGATTGGTTTGAACTTGGGTGAAATCTGCTTGCTTTCAAGATTAGCTACCATCTTGCATTTGCAGCCCCTCTTCTTCTATCTAGAGTGGGGGAAATACTTTTTCAACATTGTGTCTACCTCCTCTTGCTTCATCTTGGCCTAAAGTGTATCTAGCTAAGTAGATCTAGATTATTTATAATGTCTCGCTTAAAGTATGCTAGCAAATGAGTATCTCCATTCTTGAAACTCCCCCAGTAGTTGACACACCTGTGGAAGATTGGTAGGTTGTCCCCTTCTTTGAAGCTTCCCTAGAGTATTTCTAGCATATTTTCTTGATATCTTCCCAAGGAACTTGGGAGATATCTCCTCCTCCCATGAGGTCCAATGCATCAATGCAGCTATCATTAATTCCTCTCAGGAAAAACAACTTTTGTGAGTCTCCATTGAGTGTATGGTGTGGATATTTTTGTAGGAAAAACATAAACCTTGCCATGTAATCTTCCAGGCTCTCATCTTCCTTTTGTTGCATTATGAAAATGTCACCTCCTCTCACATCATTTCCCCTGTAATATTCCTTGTATTTCTCAAGGAATTTTTTCTTCATGTCTTCCCAAGTTTCCATAGTATCTTTTCCTAAGCTCATGAACCATCTTAATGCAGCCTCTTTCAGAATGGTAGGAAATATCTTAAGCCTATGGGAATTAGTAGTATAATCGTAACTCTTATAGAGTATGTCAAACTCAAACAAAAAGGTATCAGGATCTTCTATGACAAGTCCATAAAACTTGGGGAGTGTTGAGGTAGGAATATTCTTGATGTTTTCAACTTTGTTTTGATGGGAAATGGGAAAGGAAAATTTGGTTGGTTAGATTTGTTCCCATTTGCATCACCCATTCCTACTTGATGTAGTTCCAAAGCAAAGGGGTTCTCAAGCTAATTATGGTCTTCAAAGGAGAATTCAGAGCTAGTCAGATCAGGAAATGCATCAGCAAATGGGTGTGTATCTTCTTCTTCTTCTCTTGGTAGGTTCTGATATTCAACTAGCTGGAATGGATTAGGGTTTTTAGGGAGGAATCTCCCATAAGCATTCCTTCTCCTTCCTCTATGCATGCAGTATCACTCACTAGTAGTCATCTAACACAAATAATTGGTAAAGAATAAGGGAGGTCATTACTTCCTAAATGAGGATATACTAAGAATAACTTCTAGAAACATTACAATAAGAAAAACTATTAATGACTCCAAAAGACTCCCTAGTTTGACACCATCCCTAGCAACAACTTCAAAAATATTGGCCTCCTACAATTATTTAATAACTTAGCCCTTACAACCATGATTTAGAGATAGGACATCTAATCTGAATAGCTATTTCAATCATCATGAAGGTGCATTTCACTTGTCAACACAGGGATGTGAACTTGAAATGGGTCAGCACAATATGTGCACTAGGAACTCAAAGTAACCATTTCATTCTACAACTAAGGAACTCACAATATTGAAATTAAATTTTTTAGAAGGGAATACCATAAATTCCAATCATATATCAACAACTACATCAAACTAAAATGCATAACAGGAATGAAAACTTGAGCAACAAACAAGGCATTGCTCTGTCTACTTTCGATGCAGAAACAGTTGATGCTAGATTTCTAACTAATTACTAAACAACAAGTAATACTAAACTAATACTAAATTAAGAAGATGTATTACTCACCAAGTGGACCCCCTTGGATAATTATCCCCTCAAACTAATGAGAACTTAGCAACTCGAACTCAAAAAAAAAAATTATTCATAGTAAATCATGAGTACAAAAGAGTAATATATTTGTATTACTAAAAACTTGAGAGTGCAAGTACAATATCAAATTGTGCAACCTCCTAAGGAAGGAGCATCAAATATTTATTTATACTATCAACTAAACAAGGAAGTCAACTCCATGACTTGGAGGACACCATTTAGGGAAAACAAAGAAAGTGGAGTGGTGGCGATTACGTGTGCATGGAATTTGATCGAGCATGTAGGTCCAAATGGAGATTTAGCACAATAGTAAAACTCATGTCTACTCAATCATTAAAGTCCACTACAAGGTGGTTACATTCGGTTGCATGAGGAATCTTCTTCCATCAATGTCCTTTGACCATGAGTGATTCCTTTGGTGGAGGTTATGGTGGATGCCTAGATGGTGGCACCTTCCTCAACTTAGCATCCTCAAATTAAATTTGCATGGCAATGTTAGTATGCACAATAACTACACATATATAACCACCTTAAGGAACATTCACTAACCACATTCAAAATAAATATAGATAATCCACATAATATTCCAATGTCATTAAAACTTGTAGAGATAGGATTAAGCCCAATTTTTATGGTTTGAGGGAAACATTATGAAAATATCAACATTTAACATCAAATTCCATGACAACTTCCAGCAAATAAACTATAGATTCTACCCAAAATTGGACCAAAAACTAGGCTCATCACTTATTACTCCCTTGGGCCTCCTTGTAAAATCATAAGGCCTCTTTGGAGGCTGGTATGTTGGACTCTCCTCTAGCATAGGAGGCTTTCCTTTATCTTTTCCTTATTCCCAATCCTTGGGTGCCTCCCCAATAATTCTAACAAAATTTTACAAGATGGCCTCAATTCCTAAGACTGAATCATCTATATCTATGCACAAAACCTTGAAAGAAGCATCCTTTTTCTTCTTAGCATTCTCAAATTTATCAAAAGGAATCCATTTTTCTTTTCTAGTCTCAATATCCTTCAATTCAAATTGATTTTGAATAACATCCTCAACATAGTTAGTCCCATGATAAAAATTTGACATGTTTTTCTTTGTCCTCAAAGCATTAATAAATCCCTGTGGATTATAGCTTCTTTCCCCTTTTGGCTTCATTGTAAATGGTTTGAAAAATTATACAATTTTCTTCCAACTATCCTTGTCCATAGCAACATCTGAAAATATAGTAAGAAATGCAAAGAAAGAACATTTACTTTGGTTAGCTAGGTGAGCTTCTTCAAAAATTTCTAATTTCCACATTACCTCCAAAAATATAACTCTCAATGGCACAACCCTAGGCAACACATGTGGAGCAAAAGGGCTCTCATACACCCTTAGAATAGTGCAATTTGAATAAACAATTACATATCCCCAAAGGTACCTGATTCTCAAGTTTGGCCTTCTCTTAGGTGGGCTTAGAAAATGATTCAATTTAATTGGCATTATGAATATTGGAACTTTCAAGAAATACATTACTTTAGTAGAAACTAAAATGGTGAAGGTCACATAGTTTGATTATGGAAAATGCCTATCAAGAAAATGTGTGCACATATATACTCAGAGGTCCTCCCCATTTTCATCCTTTGTCTTGATATGCAAACCATCAACTAAATCCTTCCTTTCCCCAAGCTAACAAAATGTGACACAAAAGTGAATACCAAGAGAACATCACCCCCACCTCACCTTTCTTAATGGATACCAACCCCTTGTGAATTGAATCTAACAAGTAGGAGGAAAAATCATATTCTTCATTCCCCATTAGGTTCTAAATGTTGGTAGAAATGAGCATTAAAGCTACAAGCATCTTTTTCAATGGAGGAAAACCTAAAACTTGATACAATTTATGGTAGGTATTGGTAAAAAACCCTTCAAAACTATCCACTTGGAAATGTTCTTATTCCATAGGAGAAATACTAAAAGTTCTCCTATCTCTATCTTTCACTCTAAATCTAGGCAATAACATTACTCTATAAGTGCTCTTTTTTTCTCATATTGCCTCCTAACCTCCCTAAGATCAATAATATTGTTTGCACAAGGGTTTAGTTTGAAGACATAAAAAAATGATTTACTATCCAATTTCACCATCACATTACCCCTTGAAGTTCTCACCACCCTGATGTTTTCACCATAATTAGCAGAAATTTCCTTAACCATATCTACATCAAGGTAGACATTAGGGACAACTAATTTTCGTAAGTCTAAATTCTATACATTATTGCATGGCACTATGGAATTTCTCTTTTCAATACTTAAAAAGCTTCCAACTATATATTTTCAATTCTATGTCTCCCACCCCATAGTACTTATTTGTGAAACCCTTATCAACTCCAAGACCTTGTAGTTTGATTTTACCATTAACCTTGTTATTTCTGGAATTAGGTAACTAGGTCAAGATGTCATCATGTATGGCTCAATTCAAGGTTGAAATAGAGGATTGTGACTTGGAAGGTGACATTTTGACAATAATATTGGAAAATATAGGGTTCCTTTAATAATGATAGGGTTTTGTATGCAATCTCAAAAGAACTAAGGAAAATTCTGAGAAATGTAGATATAAACAAGAAAAAATCTAGCTTATAGAAGAATTAAGATTATAATTCCAACACAAAAGAAAGAAACTATTAGTAATTTTGTGAGGAGATAAGAAATTATTGAACAAAATTTCACTTATACGTGTGTGGACAAAGAAAACCTAATTCTTAATGTAGAGAGCTCAAAACTTCACCAAATTTGATCTCCTTGTGCTTTGAATACTTTGGTAACTTGCAATAATGCTTTAATTCTAGCTTTTATGGTGAAAAAGGACTCAAATTTGGCCCTATGGTATCTTTTATTCCATTAATTCTCACTCATGTGAACAGACGAGCTTGCAACTACTTGTTCTAATTTTTTGAATTTTAGTTGTTGATCTATTGTTGATTTGTTTCATCAAATGGCTTGGAAGGAGTCAAGAAAGTTTTAAAAAACTTGACTGGATTTAAAAAATCATGGTCCAATAGGTTTTATCAACATACACACCCCTTTTCCTTGTCACTAGGTGACCCACCATCTTTGAATATGTCAAATAAATCCATGTGTTGCTTCCCTATGTTTCCACGATCATGCATTGGAATGATAGATTGAATCCCATGGAATGGTGGAAAGTCTCAAAAATCATTTCCATGAGTCCCAACATGTGCAATATTTAACCTCCCTTCATGCTTTCAATACTTAGCTAAAATTTTGGACACATGAATCTTTATAGGATGGTGGAGAGCTCCCAACTTGGAATTATCTCATGGTTCCATGATCAACAAAAGTATTCACAAATGGTTCCTTGTAGAATGGTGGAGAATAGTTTAGATCATGCCACATGACACCTTGACAATCTTCAAATCTCAAGCCTGCCAGAATGCCTAGATAGAGATTGAATTGTGGCTCTCTCCCACAATTTTGTGGTCTTATTTTAATGAATAAAATAGGACCCACGAAATGGTAGAAAAAATAGGAATTGAACACCTAGTGGCATGGAGCCATTTTGGTTGGTAACTAAAGGATTTTTAAGAACATGCACTTAAGTTGTAACTTACAAGGGGCCATGACTAAGTTGAATGGAATATTAAGGCATAAAATAAACCTAAGAACTAGTCTTAGACATTAGGCACATGATAAAAAAATAATTGGACCCATGAAAGTATTTTTTAATGAATATTTAAAGGTGCATGCAACCTGATAGTCTAGGAGAAAGGGGTTGGTAAATAAATGACTTGAATAGCATAACTTGTAACTATGCAATTGGAAATTAGTAATGAGGAGTCAATGATTGATTAAAAGAAAAAGCTAGGGAATGATATTATTAGGGTTTAAAGAGGGTTCTATACCTTAGGTGGACCCTATATGCAAGGTTTTAACAAACCCTATCTTGTAGGTAACAACCAAAATACTTAAAATTTCAAAAACCTAGACTAGAACTATAAATTTTTTTAAAACCCTATTATTAGCTTTAGTTGTGAATGCTATTTTTGACAAAACAAGGTGAGATCCCATGAATCTCAGGTGGAGTAGACCATAATGTAGAGAAGTAGGAAAAAAAATTAGACAAGGGTAGCAAGAAAAAGATTAGACCAAAGAGTATATATAGGACTATACACATAGAAAAAAATGTACATGGAATATAACTTACCTCATGAGAAGTATGGTTTCAGGAATTTTTCATGTACTAAATTTTTTTGAAAGTTATCCAATTATATTTTGCAAGAAGTAAGAATCTTGTCCATGAGTATTAATTATGAAATACAACCCAAGCCACATATCATAAAATTCACCATGCTTTCCCTTATCTTGTGCTCTAGTATTCCACATCAAAACCATACTTCCAACCTCAAATTTTGTGATAGAAGACCTGTTGTGGTATAGGTTCTTAATCTGCAACAACATTTTTATGTTTTCTTGTTGTGCATCCCTTCTCACTTCATCTAATTATATTAACATTTTGATCATGTGTTGCATATCATTAGAGATATCATCATCATATTCTTGAATGAATTTATATACTTGTAGAGGGTATGTGTAGGATCATGATGGGCCAAAAATTGGCGATATGATGGGTATGTGTAGGGTATGTGGCTGGCAACTATTTTTTAACCCAAATTTGATGAAACGAAAAGGGTTTTTTAAGAAGATTCTCAGGTTTCCACCAATATTAATTATGCTTTAATTTGAATTTAATAAATAATTATTATTCATGTTCTATTTTAATTATTACTAAAGTCCTAATTGATAGGCTGATTGAAAAACATATATAGCTTTCTAATGGAATCACAATTTTTGAATCTGAAACATGCGTCACATTCTATGCTTCTCATACTATAGGATTAAAAAAAAATGAATTTCATGAAGTTTTGGCCAATTTAAGGTGGTCAGACATGTGAGTTTTTATTTTTTTTAAGTTGTAATAAAAAATTAATAATTAATTATATACTTGGAAAAAAATTACAAAAAAATATGCATCACATTCGTACATGAGTCCTCTGCTTATATCTAAAACATTATAAAAAATATTATCATTTTATTGTGGTTAAAGTGGCTAGACAGACACCTACTTCTTATTTTTTCCCTAAAATTTAAGTACTACTGCATTGAAATTTCAATTTTTTACCAGATAGATTTTTTTTTTTTAAATAAACCTAGTAGTTTAGAAACTACATTCAATTTTCTATATATTCTATTTTTAAATATTTTTTAAATAATATCGATAACTTATTCAAATTTTTACGTCAAGTTGCCTAACTATGATTTTTTTGAATTTTTCACCACTTAAGGGCCTATTTTTTACATTATGATCCTGCACATACCCCATAAATTTTTCCATTGATATTCTACCCTCAAAGCTATAAACTAGATGGAATGATGACTTTCATGTTTTGTTCTTAATGGTCACCCTATCATGCCAAAGATATTGTTTCAGTTTTACATCCCAAGATGTTTTATTTCATTCTTTCAACCTTTTGATAATATTCAGTAGACTCTTGTTGTTGGAATCTATTTGTCCATTACCTTGTGGATGATATAGGATGAATATGATATTTTTATCCTATATTTATTATTGAAATCTATAAATTATTTTTATCTAAAACACATGGCATTTTTATATATAATATTTTCTAGTACACCAAATCTTGTCAAAATGTTTCTCATCAAAAAATCTATCACCACTTTACTAGAGCTTTCCTTGTAGGTATGCTTCTACCCACTTTGTGAAATAATCAATAGCAACTAGAATCCAATAATTTCTGCCACTAGATTTCTCTATAATTTATCCTATGAAATATTTTCCCCATTGTTGAAAAGGTGCCTACAGTGTTATTGGTCAAGCAGGTAAGTTTGCTAATAATTTCATTTTTCCTAAAAATCTTTGACATGCATCATGTGCCCTTACAAATTTAAATTTTATGTGCATCCTAAAAAGTGTAGGCAACCAAAACCCTACTCTTAAGACCTTGTGTGTAGTATTTTTGGCCATGTAGTGACCACAACAATCACCATTACTCATATCAATCAATATTTCTACTCCTTTTTTCTATCAACACATTTGAAAAGTATTCCATCCAAATTTCTCCACCATAGTTCATTTTCCATGATTAAATATTTGATGGATTACAACTTGAGTTTTCTCTTTTGATTGTATGTCATTTATTTATGACATGACATGTTTTGTAAATAATAGAAAATATCATTTACCATTTTTAATTTTGCATGTCACAAATGGGAGATACATCTATGTCTTCAACATGATATATTTGGTTAGCCTCTAGATTTGTTTTTTCCATCTATTTAGCCAATCCTTGTCCCCTAACCAATTTTGGAATCTATATATCAATGTTGAATTCTTGTATCTAATTGATCCATCTAAATCTTTTCCAGTGACCTCCTGTTGTGTGAAAATATTCTTGACTGCAGTAGTTGGAATATAACCAACAATCTTTCCACCAACTAAATATGATCTCAAAATTTTTATTTCCTTCACTAGAGAATAGGTCTACTTCTATATCATGTCATATTCAATTTAACATCTTGTAAGGATTTATTGAAAAAATGCTATTATTTATTCATACCCTTCTTCATTCTTCTACAACAACACAATATCAATAGTATGGAAATATGCAAAAGAAAATAGCTTGAAGGGATTTGAAAAATTAGAAGACTTTAGGACTGGTGCCTCCTTGATTGTTTGTTTTATACTTTTAAATCCCTAGTTATCTCCTCATTCCATGCTATAGTCTCTCCTTTCTTCAACATTTTTGAAATGGGTTTGGTAAT
Organism: Sequoia sempervirens; assembly: GCA_007258455.2. Classification (NCBI taxonomy): domain Eukaryota; kingdom Viridiplantae; phylum Streptophyta; class Pinopsida; order Cupressales; family Cupressaceae; genus Sequoia; species Sequoia sempervirens. Next base: position 105,063 of record VDFB02263607.1, read on the forward strand.
CTCTATAAAATTGGTAACAAACCTCCTCAAGAAGTTTAACTACCCAAGAAATGATTGAATTCCTTTTAAACTCTTTGGCTATGGTATCTTATCAATTATAGCCACTCCTTTTGGATTAATCTTTACTCCTTCCTTGGATAATATACGCTCCAACAATTTCTTGGTCAGTAACTCTAAAGTCACATTATTTGGGATTAAGTGAAGTCCCATAATCTAGGGCTCTATTGAAGATATTTTCCAAATACATGCAATGATTTTCTTCCTTCTTGGAATAAGCAATGAGTTCATCTTGGTATACCACCATAAAAATTTCTATAAAGTCAACAAGGGATACATCCATAGCCCTTTGAAAGGTAGCACTTGCATTTCTCAGGCCAAAAGACATCCTGACATAAATATATGTCCCCCAAGGAGTAGTAAATGTTGTCTTATATTTCTCTAGCTCCTTTAATTTTACTTGGTTGTAGCCTAACATTTTTTCCATCATCTTACAACTACTGACCTTCTATAGAATTATCTCCATTTTGGGCAATGGGTAGTTTTCCTTCAATGATGATACATTAATATTTCTAAAATAAACACACAATCTGATATCACCATTTCTCTATCTGACCGATACAATATTAGACACCCAAGTTGAATGTCTGATGGGTTTAATGACCCCACCATCTCTCAATTTCACTAACTCTCCTATATCTTAGGTGCCAATGTAGGATTGATAGGTATTTTATTTTGTTTGAAAGGCTTGGTATCTTCCTTCAATGGTATTTTGTGTTGAAATAATTCTTCTTTGTAAGCCTTTAGGTCATCTTATGACCATGCAAAGACATGTCTATATTTCTTATTAAAGAAATGAGCATTTCTTTGACTTTGGTATTTACTTTATTCCCAACATACACCTTCTTGGGTGCATTCTTAGTTCCTAAATTCACTTTTTCTAGGTCATCTTTATGAGTGGAGCTCTTCTTGATGTTTCTCTTGTCAGATTCGTCAAAAATTCTAAGGAAACCAATCCTTTGGGAATATTTTTAGTCTTTAATTGGATCACTTCATTCCCAAAGATTATTTCTTTCCCATCAACTACCTCTACAAAGGCCCAAAAATCCATCTGCTAGCTTTCATATTCATCAACACATTGTATGAACTTTAGTATGTCTTCATCATCATTAAATACTTGCCAATTTTGTACATTATTAGGAACTGAAGGCCTAGTTAGAATCTCAACATTTTAAATACCAATATATGTCATATCATCTAGCATCAATCCAATATTGGCTAATAGATCAACCATTACATACTTATTCCTCTCAACCCAATCAATTCTAAAACCATCAAACATCTCAATTGAATCCTAGACTACATTTCTGCATTGTTTCATCCTTTTGTTCTTTGATACAAAATTGGACCCAATCTAGGATACAACTAATTTAGAACTGTAAAGATTCTACTCTTTTTGATATTATATTTAATAGCCATATTTAATCCCAACAATAAGGCCTCATAGTTTGCAACGTTGTTGTGCAAGCAAACATCAATGAGAACGAGTACTTAAAATTATTTTCATTAGGTAAAATAAAAAGTATTCTTATGCCTAATCCCTCTTTTGAATAAGCAAAATCAAATTACATCATCCATACTTCATCTCCATTGACTTGTTTCATTACTTCATTTTCAAGTGTTGTAGGTTTTTCTCTTCTTCCTCATGTAATTTCTTAATCTAGAAGTTTTTTATGTCAACATCCACAAAATGAATATTTTCCTAGGTTCAGCTTTCTCAATCATGTGGGATGTTGTCAGATCTCTAGGGAATTTCACATCCTTTCCATCAATTGGGATAGTGGTGAAAGACATGTCACATTACATGCTACCTCCTATCGTTGCACTTCATTTTCTTGACAACAACATCCCATATGTAGGAGGGATGTCCATGACTATGACACTCATGGTGAGTTTCTATTAGAATAGGTAGCTAGTCTAAAATGTACTTTGTTATTTACTCCAATAGCTGGGAAAACCCTAGAGTCCATGGCATAGCACTTCCCATATTCCCTGTTTATCGTCAACCCCAATGCTCTCATTATCTCAAGAGGTATAATATTTGATGATGTTCCCAAGTCTATCATACAATTATTTATGAGCTTACCTTAAACTACAAGAGTTAAATAAATTGGGTCCACTTGATTTGGGCATGCAATAAGAGTGGCACTTAAAAATACCCAAGGGATTCATCACTAATCCCCTCAAATCCCTCTTCTTTTGAATATTTTCTGCTTGTTTTAGGTAGAGTAGATACCTTTTTCTCTTCAAGGGTTATAGCTGCACCATTGATAAGGGAAATTTCATTTTTTTATGTTTACAATTCTCATCATTTGTTTAAGAGGAACATAGACTTTCACTTGTGACAATAATTGGAACATGTCAAAGTATATTTAGGTAAATCAAATATTGTCATACCTTGTTCATCATATCTATCCTTCTTCTACTTAGATTTATCCTCATGTTTTACCTCAACATCGTTCTTCTCTTGATCAACCTTTAGCTTCTAGTACTTTGCTTTGATTAATGGTGAAACAACTTTTTCATCAATGTGTGTAGCTCTTATTTTCTTTGCTAACACCTTTGCACCCTTTTCTTTAGAATCCCCTTTCTTATTTTATGCTTGACACTCCTTTTCCTTATTTTTCTCCTTGATGAAGAGACCACTTGCTTTACCTTGATCATTATTTACAACTTTGTTTCTTAAATGGTAAATGCTAATAATAGATGTACAGTTATTTCCTTGATCTCTTCATCTAATGGTTGTATCAAGGTTGTTCATAATATGATCCTCAATATCATATTCATCATGAAAGATTTGTTGATGATAAGAGTCTACTCTATTTCTCTAATTGTCTACATCAACTTCATTAGAATCCTCATCAAAAGAACACTCTTCATTAGAAAAACATAATCTATTTGTCAAAATATTTATCTCTATCATCTTCATTGGACAAATTATAATCCCTACATGTATTCTACTCACCCTCCAAGGATTGTGCCACTACACATTGTTGGGGTTAATATGGAAACTAACATGCTACACACTGGGGAATTTCATCAAAAAAACTTAGAAAAATTATTTTTTAATGGATTAGGAGGATCTTTATTTTGCACAGGGTAAAAGTACAAAGCCATGCCACACTCTCAACCAACTTATCAACACAAGTGAATTTTAGTATTTATAACTAAAAATCAATTTTGTTCAAACATATGATTTTTTCCAACTAAAATTGTTAGCTAAATGCATATGTAGCACCACTTTGAGGACAATTTACTAAAAATAAGAAATTATTTGAAAAAATTAATGTTTCAACAACTCCTACTCATATTAATAACATTTTTAAAAAATATATAAAAGTACCTTTTTGTAGATCCATAAGTGTAGTTTTCAAATATATATTTATTTTAATAGTTCAATTATTATTTTTATTTTTTACTAAAATTAGGTTATCAACATGAAAATATTAGGTTGATTACCATGTCAAGAAAAATACCAAAACTTATTATTATTATTTTTTAAATTACAATTCTCTAGATAAAAGAATCTAGATTAAGATAGTGTAATTTGTTTTCTATTTTAGATAAATATTTAATTTAAAAATTAACATCAAGTGGAAATAGCCATGTTTTAATGCACACATATTTAAATATTTATTTAAAAATACATTTATTAAAATTGCAAAAAAATTCCATGCCCTAAAGTTTTAAGTTATAAATATCTACAAAAAAATTGAAAGGAAAAAAAGAAAATTTGCTATATAAAGTTTGACGTCTCATATAGCATCATTTTTTAGCATTTTATCAACAATTAAATTATAGTGTTAATTTATAAAAGACTATATTCAAATAATTTTTAAATTTTTTTTTTAAATACAAACATAAAATATACCAAAAAATACACATTTTATTAGTTTACATCATTTCAAAATTCAAAACATATATGCTACTTTCTAGTGATTCAAGTTTAAAAGTTAGATTAGTGTTGGTTGTTTCCTTTATAAAAGTGTGACATAGCTTTGTACTTTTACCCCACATTCTTTTGATTATTATATATAGGCTTTCCATTATTCCAATTTGTTTTATAGGGATGACCATGTAATCTTGTTGCTTTCTTATTTACCTAAAAATGTGGCTTCTCATTTGCAAAACCTTTCTCATTCCTAGCCATTTTGTAGCTTAAGTCTTTTTGATCACTCATTAGGGTAAATGCAAGAAGATGAGTCTATGAAACATGAAAGTTTTGCCTTTGGCAAAAAAAAAAATTGGCTTGTAAAAAACGGGATCCCATTTTGAAATTTTTCCAAAAATGGAAAGTTTTCAAAATGACATCCTATTTTGAAAACTTTATATTTTTGGAAACTTCCAATTTTGAAAAATCTCCATTTTATCCGTTTGAAATTTTCCAAAACAAAAATTTTAAAAATAGAAAGTTTTCAAAGCGGAAAAAAACAAAATCGTAAAAGGGATCGTTTTGAAATTTTCAAAATTGGAAATTTTCAAAATGGAAAGTTTTCAAAACAAGATCCCATTTTGAAAACTTTCTATTTTAAAAACTTCCAATTTTGAAAAATTTCCCATTTTGAATTTTTCCAAAAATGGAAAGTTTTCAAATCAGGATCCCATTTTGAAAACTTCCTATTTTTGGAAACTTTTTTTTGAAATTTCCATCAATCCCATTTTGAAAACTTCCATTTTTGGTAATTTTCAAAACAAGATCCTGTTTTACAAAATGGGATCCTGTTTCATAGAACTATAATTTGTTTTATGAAACGAGATCCCGTTTTAAAACAGGATCCCGCTTTTTAAATTATGAATTTTTGAGCAGGTTTTTGGCTTTTTTTTTTATTCAGGAAATCCCTTGGGGACTCAAACCTAAGCTTTGGACTTTGTTTGACCTGCAACTTGAAAATAGGAAAATAGTGACTTTGGACATATGTCTAAAGACCTATTTTGCAAAAGTTTTTAACAAAATTAAAACCCATTAGAGATGAGATAGTAAAGATTCCAAATATGTAATTTTTTTATAATTTGATTAATTTTTCTATTTTTTAATTAATTTCTAATAAATCTAGTCCATAAACTTGAATTATCAATTTTTTTAGTATTTAAATAACTTTTGATCAACATAACATTTTGACGAACGAATTACACGAGAACAAACTTCAAACAACTCTTTTCAATTTAAAAAAAAATCAAAAAATGATAATTTTAGGTCATCTTATGCGTGTCATACATGAGGATTTTTCAAAATGACAAATATTCCTAATAAAAAATTAACAAAAAAAAAGTATTCAATAAAAATTATAAAAAAATATTGAAAACAAGCTTCAGTGAGTCACAAATGTTTTCCCAAAAGGATTTAGAAAAATGTGATAATTTAGGTCAAAATATGGATGTCATACACATGCATGGTATGGTATAAAAAAGTGACTTTTAAACAGTGGTTTTTAGAAATGCCTATTGAAACTCAATTTTACAATTTGGGTATTGAAATAAATTATATTTTTGGAAATTAGACTCTGAGTACTACATTTTATGATCAGTGACTTTTTTGAAGATTCCATCTCTAAGTGCTTCAAATTTTAAGGTCAAATGTGTCAAATTATGAAAATCAAGGAAAACACTTCCACTTTTTGGCCAAAAAGTGGGCTCAACTTCTTGCCAGCACCTATTACCTTGTCCATTTTATCATCAAAGGATGATGTTTTCTTTTGATGACCCTTAGGGTTTTTCAAAATCTTCACATCATCTCTCTTGCCCACTTTACCAACAACCCTTTTGTTGCTTTCAATATGCAAAAAAACTTTCTAATCCTCCATCAAAGTTTGAGGATTCTTGTCTCTAAGGAGATGTCCTATTTTTGAATAAGGCATTATAGTATAAGACTAGACATACTTGTTCATTAGGTCTTTAGTGAGTAGGAATTCTAAACATTGCCTTTTGAAATCTGGTGTTGAACTCAGATGCCATTTCATTGTGCCCTTTAGAGATAGTATTGAGTTCATTTAACATAAACATTCAACCAATTTTATCCCTATACTACTCTCTAAATATTCTCTTAAACTCTTCCCAAGACCCTATGCTTTCAATAGGAAAACCTCTATACCAATCAAGTTGGCATCTTCAATTAATGACTGTATGAACAACTCCATCATTATATCTTCATTCTCAATGTCAAAGTCATCCATCATGTTGCTGAAAGATCTTAAATGGTCTTTGCCTAATATAGCATTGTTCCTAAAAAATATGACCATGAAATTTATGATATCTACTGGAATAGGGTTAGGATAACCAGGGATTCCATTAAAACATAGTTGTATGCACCTTTCCAATTGCATAGGCCTTCTAGCCAATTAGACCCTCTGATTTTTGTTTTTTCCAACACTACCATACCCTCCAATGTTTTGGTTTCCTTGATTTACATTTTTCCCTCCAACATTTTGATTTCCATTAATTTTTTATGGCATTCCCTTGGTTTTGGGAATATTATCCAACTCCACTTATATTTTGATGTTGAGAAATAGGAACAGATTGATCCTTTTGATATGAAGAATTCATGCCAATAGTTGGGGTAGGTTGGGATGTAGAAAGAGGTGGGTTTTGAGAAATAGAGGCTAAAGGATCTTGAAGAGAATATGAAGATTCTAATGGGTCAGGTTTTGTAGATGTGGAAGCATTAAATGAGATAGTACTTTTGCATTTATGGTTACTCCCTTAGAATGACCTATAGGTTTTTTTCCTGTATCCACAAGCTAAGATGGTTTACTAGTGATAGAAGGAACTGCAATTGAGCTAGTGATAGTAGAAATTATCCATGTATTGGTATGATTTTTTCCTATGAGAGTTTTTTTTTCAATTATAGGAGTAAGAATAGGACCATAATATGTAATAGGGGTAGAGGAAGGTTCTTCTTGGGTCACCAACTTCATTTGTTCCACCCTCCTTTTCAAATGGCCTCTCTCATACATGACATTTCTTATTTTCTCCTCTCTTTCCTTTGCCTTCTTGATCCTCCAATCTTCAAGTCTATGGGCTTCCTCTTGGAGTCCCAAGATATCTTGCAAGAACTCATCTTCATTTTGAAAAGTGATATCATATTTTGAGTGTTCAAGTGTATTATCAACAAGACTTGAAGTATCCACATGGAAACTAGGAGTAGGTGCTCTATTATGAGGATCTCCAAACAAGTCATGTCTTGGAGAATCCAGAGTTGGGGAAGCTCCAAGATTCAGTCTTTTGAATTGTAATGCAACATCAAGATTTATATCCTATAATTTCACTTGTTGCACTTGTTTTGAAGCCAAAGGATCTAAGTAGGCTCGCTCTCCATCAACAACTTCTCTTAGAATTGAGTTCTTCTCATTTACAAGAGGTATTCCAAATTCATACATTCCTTGTAGATGATCATAGTTACTATTTTCAAGCAAATGAATAGATCATAAAAGAGGAGTAACAAACATACTTTTATCTATACTCATTTACTTATAGCATTGGTGTTTCGAGGAAATTCTCCTTCCAACTTCTACTCAGGATGCTTCTTGAAATAGTTTCTAGTTCCTCTCATAGCTTTTGCAACTTCTCACAATTCTCTTCTTCTTACTTTCTTTAAAATCTTAGTGCACTAGTACATGCAACTTAGAGTCACCACCTAATTAATGGGAATTTGAAAATACATAGAGAATTTTGATGAAACCTAGGGAAAATTGCAAATTAATTCACACAAATATTCAAAGATGAGTAAAAGATGAGTAAAAGCTTTGAACAATAGACCTCAAATTTAAAAATTATGAGATACCTCTAACAATTAATACGTACTTTAAATTTCTTAGACTCTAGAGGCAATTGATTTGTACTGGATATTTAACAATCTAGTTCCCCAATAGAGTTGCCATTCTATTAGTGGTTTTTAATTCCCAACCAGATCTCACAAATAATATATGGATTTTCTCATATCCAATAATTAATAATTTGGAGGGATTGGCCAACAAACAAGTGAAATTTTTAAAATAAATTTCCCTTTGCACATTGAGATTCTCAAAACCTAGTAGAGTAGTCCCTTACAATGTTATTAAGATCTCTTGTGCAAAATTATCCTATACATTCTAATTAGCAGATTTGTTTTCTATAGATTTACTTGATGACTATAAAAATCTTAGCATCTAGCAATATCCTTTAAGCTTTTAAATAGTTAACAACAATAGAACAAGAAAAGACATGAAACTTTAACAAATAACTTCAAAAAAATTGAAAGATTGTAAGTTTTCTTTGCATGTGTGATGTTGGAGCTATAATTAGACATAAATTTAAAAGACTAGTGACTTAACCCAAGGCACATAGTTAGAAAAAATGTAATTAAAGTTGCTTAATATTATTTTATTCAAATTTCAAATACCTTTACAACAATGGATTACACTATTACACTCAAAGACTCGTAACCAACTCTACTTCAAACTCCTTGCATTAAACTTCATACAAATCAATATTTTTATTTAAGAATTTAACTCATTCTTTGAACTAGATCTAAAATAAGAACATACAACAAAGGAAAGACAATGATGATGAGATGAAAGATCTTTGATCATTTTTATTCCTAATGTATATAAAATTTACATTCTAGCAGGAAATTGGATAGAAAAGTATGTCATTGTATTCAATCGATGCTAGTAAAATTAATAAAAACCTACAAAATAAATGCAATTTAGACTCAATAACCTTGAAAACACTTAAACTCTATTCTTTGTGTTTTACATTACAAAATTTCTCCAAAAGATCCATGTAGATGGCCTTGAATTCCCTTTTATAAGAACAAGGGAGCAACAAGCCTCGATCCAAGTACACATGACACATATTCATTGAATTTTAATTACATTTCAAAGCATGAGCACAATTTCTCATGGAGGGAATATAGTAAGGACAAATACAATTATATTTACTTGTTTTAATCTTTATCCTTTCCAAAAAGTGGTTGATACAGATAGTAATAGTCTTTGATGCTTCCCTCATATCCCATTAAGTTGGAGAGCTAACTAGGCATGTAAGACAAAAACCTTGATCACTAGAAGACAAAATCCTATAGCCAAAGTTATTGGAGAATCATGTTGTTGGTCATTAAACATATAAGACAAAAATAATGCTCCACATCATTTGAGAAGGCCTACAATTTTATAAGCTTAGTACTTCTTATCCCATGCATCATATTCTTCCTTAGTATGCCATTTTAATGCCATAAATTCATACAATATAGTCTTGTACGTTTAGTCTTTTCTCATCACATAATCTGTCTCCTTGTCAAATTCTTCCAAAAATCTATTTGTGCCCCATACCTAATCAATACAAATCTTCATGAATTAAATATCTATGGGATCCCCTTCACAAATTAGAAATTCCAACATGGTAGTGATGCTTTTCTTTTATGATCTCCAATATTCATATGATTGCACTCCACCATTCCCATTCAAGATATCAAGCAGAATTCTCAAGTCACTCTCATTAAAATTCTTGAAAAACTCTTTTATTTTCTCCTCCATACCTAGTCTACCATTCCTTTTGTGTCATAGAAAAAAGTACCCTTTTCTTGAAATGGGATTAATTCATGATAAATTGGGCTTAATGAGATCTTAATCTAGTGTTGTGAGGTATTTTATGCATCCACACTAGGTCTTGGACCCTTGCAAATTGAATAACATGCATTTAATGATATCTTGTAAAAGTGTTGTAAAGTCTTGTAATATACTTTCTTACTTTTTCAGACTTAATAAATCTATTTCTCCCTAATTTAACATTATAATATGTGTTTAATAACATTATCACATCAATCTAGAAGGTATTTTTGAAATAAACTTAATGCTAAACTAGTGTGGTAATGTGTCTTGCACATTCACATTGGTTATTGTGCCTTCCTAGGCTATGTGAACCTCATTTTAGTGTTGTAAAGTGTATTTAATCACACTTTCACATTGATTTCTATGTCCCAAGCCTTATTTGACATTTACATCATCACTAATAGGCCCCTCTTAAACCATATTATGCATCCTAAGGCTCAAATTGATTAAATACCTAACAAGGTTGCATTTTAGACCTTATTTCCTTATCTCTTGGCATCTGAGCTATCAAATTGGCCACTGTGGGACCCCTTCACCATGCATGGTGAATCAGTCCCAGCTAGGTGGGACCCATTCACCATGTGTGGTGAATGAGTCCCATTTGGCCCAATTTTGACTATTGAGCTTAATTTTGCTTCATGTTGGCCTATGATGAGGTATTAACAGGTGAAATAGGTAAATTTCCTATAAATACAAGTCTTTTAGCTCATTTTCATATCTCTTATCGCTTATCATTCATTCATCCATCATTCTTCTATGTCAAGTCAAGCAACTTAGGGTTTTATCATTGCAAGACATCAAGAAAGCTCCTAAAGACATTCAAGGTTGAATCTTCCTCCATTGTTGCAAATCAACATCATCGAAAGGTAATATATTTCATTATTTCATGTTTCATTCTATTCTTTCATCATTTTGGTTTAATTACCAAAATGGGGTTTGACAAAGGCAAGTCCCCATGTCCTAATAATCAACATTTCTTCTTCTCTCCTTGTTTGTTTGTGGATTTAGGTCTCTTGGAAGCCTGGAAATCATTGGAGATCAAGTTTCAAATTCATTCAAGTCATCTCTTCATTATTCAAGTCAAAATATCAACAAAAAGTTACTGTTAGACCCGAATACAACAATTTCAGAAGCAAGCACCTGTAGGAAGAAAAAGTGCAAATCTAGCCCCACATAAATAATTCTAGAATTTTTAAATTCCTACAAGAGGAATGATTCACCATGAATGGTGAATTATTCCCACCTATAGGCCTAAAAAGGGATTTTTTCAAAATTCAACTCCTGACAGTCAGTAACCTATTTCTAGAACTTTTCATTAGAAGTAGGTCTGATTTGCCATCTATGGTGAATCAGTCCTAGTGGTCATTAATAGTGACTTTTGGAACATTCCAAAACCTTCCAGTAATAGTCATTTTCCTCTTGGTGCACTCTATCCAATTTCATCAATTTTTTTTTTCATTTGTTTAGGTTTCTAGTTCATGTTTGCAATTAACACTCTATTTTCCAAAATCTTGCATTAGATTATTTTACATTCATTTATTTGAATTTGTAAGCATTCAAACATATCTAAACATATGTCAAATCAATATCCCATACATCCTTACATTGATCTTTATTGAAACATTGTGCATTTTGGTCCATCTTTCCCCTTTTAAGTGAAAAAGCCTAAAAGAGCAAGGATTTGGGTGCCAAAATCCTTCGTTTCATTTTGGTAAACCTTAGTTTTTGAATAATTTCTTGTCTGATTTGGATTCACTTCATCCTCATACATCTATCTTGCATTGATCTTGCATTAGGGCTTGCATTAATCAATTTTCATGCTAGGTTTCACATTTTGCATTCATAAAAAAGTGCATTTAGGTTGCATTTTTGGCATCTAATCTCATGTAAATTTTATGCAATTATGCATTTTTCATTTAGGTCTGCATCATACCACTTAGATAACATTAGAATCCCTTAAATGTTTCTGAAAATTATGAAAAAATTCCATACTGGGACTCATTCGCCACCTTGGGCGAATTAGTCTCTTCTAACCCTTGAAACAACATTTTACATAACTCAACACTCTATTTTTCAACTTTTGTTTGGTGCCTTAACCTACCTATATCAATTAGTTTCATTTTTTTAGCATATGAATATGAGGTCCTTTCCCCTCTCTTTTTTTTCATCATAGATCTGTCTCCTAGTTCCCCTTTCATGGATGAGATTGGTTTAGTGAAAGAAACCATGGATCCTCATAACACTTGCATTTGTTCTTCTCCTATTATCTCTCACACTTGTCAAGCATATATTTTAGTGTTAGAAGAATCAATTGATGAGATTTGTGACAATCTAAGTTGTTTTTATCCTCTTACCTTTCCTATTGGACATAACATTACTAGATTCAGGATGCACTGATAACATGGTATCTAGTGAAATGGTAGAAAGTTTGAAATTGGAAAGAGTACCAAGGGAAAAGGCTTACAAAGTGTCTTGGGTAACTGATAACCAATCCATTGTGGTAAGTGAACAAGCTTCAATTGAATTTCCAATTGGTAGTTACAAAGATAAGGTTGTTTGTGATATTTTTCCTATGAGTTGTTGCCATGTGTTACTTGGAAGGCCCTAGTAGTTTGATAGGTCAGAAAATTATGATGGGAGACAAAACACTTATATAATTGAAAAGGTTGGGAGAACATTCACATTGACTTCATTGATTGAAGAGGCAAAGGAACTAGGTGAGATCATCATGATTGGGAGTAAAGAGTTTGTAAGTATTGAGGAAGATAAGAGTAAGGAATTGAAAACCATTTCAAGGCTTGACAGTGATGTGACATCAAATAGTGGGTTACAATTTTTCGAACGAAGAAAAATTAGAAATGCTCATCAAAATATTTATAATGGTTTACCCCTTCTAATGAAGGGGGTTCGAATGAACCACCCCCCTTCTAATGAACCCCCCCTTCTAATGAACCCTCCCCCCTTCTAATGAACCGTATTTTGCACCATATAAGGGGGGTTCGAATGAACCCCCCTTCTAATGAAGGTGGTTTGAATGAACCCCCTTCATTAGAAGGGGGTTCTAATGAAACCCCTTTTTTCACCTTCCCCTCCACCATTTCAAAATTTATGCATTTATTGACTATCGAAGCTTGGGAAGGAGGTGCAAATGGAGTCAACTTGATAAACCAAGTTGGATGATTGTAGAGATTGAAACGTGCTTTCCAACAACTATAATTTTAATATATTTTGTTTTTTATATTATATTTTATTTTTTAGTTTTACTGAACATAGGTTTTTCATTGAACATCAAGTTTAGTGAAAAATCATTGTGGAAAAATATTAAATTTGAGAAAAAAATATTTGAAAAATATATACGCCTTAGGTATTGGTGCCCTCATTCTAACAAAAAAAAATAAAATTGAATTTCAATACATATCAAAAAAGTTATGCGTGCCGAAGTGCACCTATGTCTAAATTGTAAATGTTTTAACTTCAAAACTTAATTAAAAAAAAAATATTCAACAAAATGTTATGAAACAAAATGAAACCAATAGATACCAGTGTTAGCAACCTAAATTAAAAAGAATCAAAATTTTATCCTTTGTAGAAAAAAATTTATGCGTGTCGAAGTACACATCACTTTTTAAAAATGTTGTTTACTATTAAAAACTAGTTATCAAAGGAGACACAAAAAAAAAAACAATTTAATTCCAATTTTTTTAAAAAAAATATATATTTAAAATCTATAGAAAAAATCTCACAAATCACTTGTTTACATCATTTTCAAATTCCTAATAGTTTACCTACTATAGGTGTCAGAAAGTGAAGTTTTTTTTTTAAAATGTTGATTTCAGTGTCAAGTTTGGCCAAAAAGTGTAACCCATTATTGTGGGATGACCCAGGAGTAAAAACAATGTGTAGTCAATTGTGAAGAAGGATGATTTCATATGAAAGAGGAAAGTAGATAGAAATTTGTCTCGGTCTAATACAGTGTAGTATAAGGGTGACATGTTTGAGGAAAAGCAAGAAATGATTGATGGAATCATAGTTTGGATTGTCATGTGCCCTGTGATAGTAAAGCAAGTGAAGAGGTAGTCAAATGGTGATAAAACAAAGGATTATGGTATTGTTAGGACAGTGATTGAGAAGGAAGAGGTTCTTGAGTTTGTTGGTAAAGAAGTTTGCAGTTCTAATAGTGGAAAAGATGTAGGAAAGAAGAGTATTGGATAGAGGTTTAAGCATGAAATGAAGATGAAAGAGAAGGAAGTTGATAAAGGTTTGTGTGCAGAGGTAGAAGGTAGCATAACTTTAGTGTTTGGTGATGTAAAAGTTGAAGAACACCCCACAGTACAATGTGTGAAGTTGGAGCAAGATTCAAGTGATGATGATGGCAAGTATGGCAAGCGCAGTGTGAAACAAAAGAAAGATGAACCTGATAAAATAGTTCTAGAAGGTCAAAGGAATGCAAGGTATAGTGGTGGACAAGTTGTAGCATCTTTTCCAAGACACTTGGAAAAACTTTAAGTTGGGGTGTATGGTGCAGGGGCACCATTGAAAAAGTTTTGTCAATCAAGGATGTTGAGTAGGCTTTAGGTGTTGGGTCAATATGCATAAAATAAGGTCATGGAGACCACTTAAAATTGTAATGGGTCATTTTTAATTCTATTATGTGTTTAGAAGGTTTATGTTGTTAAAATTACAAAAATATTTGAAAGTTGTCATATTGAGCAAAAATGCAAAAAATGCAAAAAATGTTGTAAAAGGGTAGGTTTAGAAGCTCTACGGTCACTTGGATTTCAATGAAAATTTGAGGCAGTTGTAGGAGTTAGTTTATGAGGGAATAATTATAAATAATATTGTAGACTCATTTTGGAGGTTGGTTGTGAAGTTTGTGAAATATTTGAATCAATAAAGTTACTATTTTTTTCTCAAATTCTAAGTTTTCTTTCTATACAATGAATTTGTAGGGATTTGTATAGCCTGTATAGGCCCTATCTTGCTATGAATTGATCTAGAAGTTGTAGTAGTAGGAATCTACTCTCAAATACATCAATTTTGGAGAAGTTACATTGAATATTGGAAAAGTTAGAGAAGTTTTATTAAAACCCAGCTGTGTAAACTAGTCATTAGGGTTTTGTTGCTTAAAATTTGAAAATGAACCCATTCCACCTTCTATATGCACTGTATCTCAGTGGAATGGGTAGTATTTTCTAGGAATAAATGTTAGGAAATTTTTTGTGTGCAAGGGAGGTAATATGAGGTGTTGGGCATGATGCCCTAAGAGGGAAAAGTGTGTTTTCCTAATGAATTTGTGAGGTTTGAATATGGAATTGTGTAAATTTGGTTGGGGAAGCAAGTTTTCTTGATTGAGTGAGTTTGTTTTGAGATTTTTAAAGGAATTTGAACTGGTTGTAGGGCTGGAGCAAGCTTATAAGTTATATTTTCAATAAAACCCTAGGTTATTGCCTAAAAAGAAGGGTTTTAAGAATTGGTGCTTTGCAAGCCTAATCTCCTAATAAAAATGGTGGATTATTAGGTTTTGTAACCTATTAATTTCTGTCCTAATGAGTTTATAATTCTAGAAGAGGATTTGAGACATGTTTCTTTGGAAAAGAGACCTATTATGAGGCCTTGGTCAACATTGGAAGCCTGTTTTGAAGAAGTGGTTGAAAAGAAACCTACTGAGTTGTTGTGTTATGTTGTTGAGGGTCCTGATGGGTCTTTGATTTGGTTTTGGTCCTATTCTAAGAGGACCTCTTCAAAAAAAATTCCTAGATTTACTCAAATTGCAGTGCTACAAGGAATTGTTCAAACAAGGTGAGATAGAGAGGATTTGAAGGATTGGTGACTTGTTGAGTTTTTTTATTGGTGGAAATTGTGTTGTTTGAAATTAAGACCTCCCCTTATTGGAATCATTTTCATCAATGACAAATGGGGTGATTGTTGAAAGGTTAAATATTTTTTCATTGATATTTCCATTGGCAACATGAGCATAAGTTATATAGTATACAAGTACAATGTTGTCACTGATGTCAACATTGTGGCTTGGTATGAAGATTGGTTTTGTGGATTGATTGATAAAGCATGAGCATGCATAAACATGTTAATCTAGTGCATAGTTGCAAGAAGGTTTGATCTAGTGCAGGCAATTGAAGTATAGAATTGGCTAAGTGTTAGAATAATGTTTTTAGTGTACTAGATATTTGGTAATTTGGTTTGAATTAGTCCACCTTCAAGAATATTATATATAGTTTTAATGCAACATTTTTGGATGTAAGAGGAGTCTAAATCTATATTTTTACATTTTTTTCCTCTGGTGTAGAAGTTATGAATGATAGAATATCTAGCTTGCTAGTGACAATGTTTCTAGTGTAGAATGTACATTTTATCAAGTCCACACTTGATCATGGAATAATATTTAGTCTTTTGGCTTTGTGGAGGTGTTTACGAGTGTCAAGTGTACCTATGTTCCAAGTGGCATGAATTTTGGTGGTTTTCATGTCAGTTTATGATTGATTAGCAAGTGAATTTTGATGTTATGTCACCAACAATGCCGACCTAACATATTGGGAGTATTGTAGAATTTTGAGAGGTGTTGATCTATAATGTGAGAGATATTATAGGTCCACCCTGGCCTATTTGAGGTGTTTCATGTTTTGAATTAAGTCATGGCATGTGTATTTTTAATTGGGAGCCAACAAGTTATGATTTTTCTTGATACATCTAATTAGGCCAGTTCTAATTAATGTTGTAACTGTTTGTGGATATGATGGATATATATATATATATGTAAGTTAATTTCAATGTTGTAGATTAAGAATACAAGTATTGTTGATGTGAATTGTGTGAAAGTGATGTGAGTACAAAGAAGAGTAGAGTGTTAGAGTAGAGTGATATGAAGTGTGTTGATTATGTATATTGAGATTTAATGGAATTGTATTCTAGCATGTTGTAGGTGCATTTTTAACAGTTAATTTTGGTTTTGTGTCACCCCTCTCTTATATATTTTCTTCTTTCTAGGAGCAGTGAGTCCACTAGGACAATGAGTCCATCTACAATGAGCATTTTGGTAAAATATTGTAATTGGTTATAATATAATGTGAGCTAATCCTCACCATGGATTTTCCCTTTGTAGGTTTTCCATGTAAAAGTTTTGTGTTCATGTGTTATGTGGTTTTGATGGTTACTTTCATGCCTTTCTTTCTTACTTCAAATTGAATATGCTATTTGGAATGAATGCTTAAATATTTAAGTGGTTTTAGAGAATATTGATTCACCCCCTCAGTGTTCTGGGTGTTTAACACTTTTCTTACCATTAAAAATTATAGGGGATATGAGCTTAACAAAATGAACTCTAAAATTGAAAAAGTTGCCTTATCATAACAATGCCAAGATCATGCTTTGATACCACTTGTAATGAATTAACTTGCACAATATAATAATATGATAGAAAATATGCTAAAAATACTTGATGATAACTGAGAATAAGAAGCAACTTCAAGGGGGAAAACATCTAAGTATCTCTAATGAGAACACAATTCATAATCTAATGGTGAATTAAGACTCACAACCTCCTTTATATACCTATTTATGCTTAGGATATCACCTAGGATGACCTAGATAACCCTACATAAGCTCTAAGATGACCTATTTAATTAAATAACAATATAATAAGATGATAATATGACTTAATTGGGAGTTAGTATAGCCACAAGGTGAATATTCATAACTCAATGTACTCTAATATTAAGGGCATAGCAAAAAATGACTAATTATGGATGAGATTTATAATCAATTCCCTTAATTTATCTAGAAGAAAAATATTTTATTTACATTCAAATATATTTATCATTAAACTTACATGAAATATAAATAACACAGTTTACTATAAAATTGCATCAATTGTAGTGAAAGTTATGGAATAAAATATTATTATAAGAATATGATAAAAGGAAATTATTTTTATTCCAAAAAATATATATGGAAGGAAAATTAAGAAATTAGCCATATACATACATACATACATACATATTGGAGAAAACCTTACAAGTTGATGTAAATTATGTAGGAAAACATAACAAATTTCATTCAAGAAAATTTGTATTTATTATATATAACTTGCACCAAATCAGTTACATATTTCATATATATATATATATATATATTGATGAAGGTAGGAGCCTCCATTAAATGATGATTCTAACCTTATAAATATATAACCTAATTTAAAAGTCATATTGGCACTGGTTCAATCATCATTTTTTTGATAAGATTCTTTGTCTCAATACTAGAGACACTAAATCCATCTCTTTCTTTGTACAAAAGTTGGAGACCTTTCGATAAATTATATGCATTGTCTTTGCTAATTATTGGAACATTATCAGGCTTTAAATATTCCCAATTTAATTCTTTAAGTCTTTCATCAACTAAATAATTGATATAATTCAATGCATCTTTCTCATTAGATCCAGGATGGTCTTTCATGTAACATGTTATACATGATACTACTTCTCCACGATCTGCCTCAGCCTTCACAAATAATATTAACATTTTGTAAGATGCCACATATAGTTACCTTAAATATATTGTTGATTGATCATATGCAAAGAAATACGAGGCTATGAAAGTTAAAGATTCTAAATTTATAGCATACCTTAAATGTCCTTGTGTCACCTCTTAATCTTAAGGTTAAGCCTAATAACTCATCAAACCTTGATGGGTAATCAATTTCTTTGAGAATTTCATCAGAAAGAGGCACATCTAGTGATAATACAGGTTGCAAGGTCACAACACGAGTCCCTGCACTCACTTTTCCATTCTCTAAATATTCCTCTAGAGATGGCATATAACCTGTCGCAAGCCATTCTGCTTCTTTCATGTAAGAATCTATATATACTTCCCACTACATTCAAAGAAAATTCAAAATTATTACTATTTCTTCATGAGAGAAAAAGTAACAAGAAAAATCTAACAAAACCTAGCCCTAAAATAAATATTAAGTCAAATATCCATTTAAATTTTAAAAATCTATTTTAAATTCACTCATGAGGAAAAATAGCATATTAATATTAATATTATTAAGAACATATATAAGTATATATAGTACAATATCAAAATAGAATATCTAATTTATAGGGAAAATGGTAATGAAAATATTAATTAAATTATCAACATTTTAAATTTATTAGTATCACAATTGAAATCGATATATTAAAGTGTAACATCAAAACGAAAAGGAATATATAATATGCCTCTACCTTTCATTATAGGTCTCTTATGGATGTAGGATAAATAATAACCTAAAATTTACTAATTTTATTATCAATTAACTATTATAACCTATTTAAACTTTATTCTATTAAAGAGATTGAATATTAAATTTGATAGATTTTTGTATGGAATGCAGAAAAATTAACAGAGAAAAAATATAAAATTATTTTTTTCTAATAATCTAACAATATTGATAATGAAATTTCAAAATTACATCTATGAATTATATCAATATTAACTTTTATAGTTTGTCTTATGTTGTACATATATCATCTAGCTAGGGATTTATTTTACACTTGTAATCAAAGAACATCAGAAAGGATAAGAGGTCAATAATCCTCCTTTTAGAGAATTTCCCCTTAGTTTTTTAATAGGATAATCACCCTGTCCTCTCTTAGTAGTAGCACATCTATTGTGTTTCTTATTTTGGTTGGTTACTTTTAGTTATACTTTTAAATCACATTTTAATATTCTTGCATGCCTATCAATCTCCTTTCATTGTAATGTTTCTATTATATACTTGTAAAGTTTATGATTAATAAATGAGACTTAGAGGACATCATTGTTCAAAAAATATACTATAACTACTAAAAGGATATATAAGGCTAGTACTTTACAAATAAAGTGGAATTTTTTTGAAACATTAAATAATAAAAATAAAGCTAATTATAGGAATTATAACAAATACTAGGTCCTCTTACTTGATTAATACTATTTACAATTTAAGGTTTCATTAAATATATTAAAAAAAATAAATTATTTCTAAATCAATATAGGTTCACATTTTTTAATAAACAAGCACAAGAAAGGATAGTATAAGTATACTCTTCACATACAAGAGAGAAAAAAAATCAATATATTGATGGACTTGAGAAGAAAAAGTTGTTGAGATATAACTTATGTTGTAAGTGATTGCATTTCTTATTAAAAATCATGAATGAAAATTATTTAGATTTTTCTCAAGGGTTTATATCTTGTAATGAACTATATATTAGATGTAAATAGTAATGATATGGGTTTATGTTTTTAAAAATTAGTGAAATGAATATCTTAGAAAAATAAAATAGATTAGCTATACATTTTATATAATATAACATTAATTATATTAAATAAAACACATTGGAATTTATAAACCCTTACAGCTTTGCGTGCATAGTCAAGTGTATCTCTTCCCTAGTTTTCTTGGCCTCTTTAGCCATGTCCCTCACAGCTTCATCAAATGCCTTGAATGCCACTTTCATAAACTCTGGAAGTTCTTCCATGGCTGATAAATCCCACCTAACATAAAGCACAACATAAGTTATTACTACATTTTAATATATAAATAAAATATACTTTGAACATAATTTTAATAATAGTGTCTAGAAATATGTGTTTGAGTATGCGCATAAGAAAATTGAAAATTAAATCCATTTATGTTTTCCCACCATTAACAATAATAAATGATCATCAACATGTGATTTTTTACATTGAGATTGATGTCCCTAGATAAATAAATACCTTGTTTAAGTTTTTCCTTTATATCATCCTAACTGATCAATAACAACAAATAAATACCTTTTAATAGCTTTTGTGAAGATTTTGAGCTCATCTAAAGTTCCATAGGTGTCATAAATATCATCTAAATTTGTGACAAGTGCTGCCATCTTCGCAAATCCAATTCTAAAGGTAGAATATTTGGGCTCAATACAACATACAGCTGCCCACAGATAATATTCCACATGGCGATGACGAGCAAACTCTAGTGTAGCCAAACCAGACTCTGTCCACCATCTAAAACGCACACACATTGCTTAATAAACTTGAGTTTTTGAATCTTCAACTACACATTATATTAAAATAAAATTAAACTTCAAATTATAGAGAATATCTTCCATAATATAAATTTCTCACCTTGAGAGAATTTTAAGCTCCTCTTGTTGTAATGATTGAATCATATTAAAATCCAACTTTGCTAATTCTAAAAGTTTTGCGAAGAAAATGCTACAAAAAAATCAAACATTACAATGTAAATTTCTCTTAGCGATCATTAAGAAGACTTCAAATGTTAAAAATTCACATTTTTCTACTAAAAAATCCAAAATATTTAATGTTAACTTTCAAATGATTATCTAAAATTTTAAATGTTGAGGAGATGGATATGATACAAGGTATTGAAATTACTTGTTGGCAGTTTTGGGGGCCCTTGAAATATCTTCTCCATATATATCAATATAGGTCCTTGCTTCCAACCTAGGCACATTGGTGTGCCAACCGTACTCTAAATTGAATTGAATCTATTACATCACACAAATTAGAATTTCAATTGAGAAATAGATTCATAGAATTAATATGAAAAAAATATTAATAAGAATGGATACCTCTCTTGAAAGATTTAAATTGTTAATCCTTTGTAGAGCTTGTTTTAAATATGTAGTAGAAAAGGATTTGACATCATCCATAACTTTCTCCCCAGGAAATGCAATGAGTGAAGCTCGAAATAAATTTAGAATGCTTTTTATCTCCTCCTCATTTGATTGATTATTCAAGTGCAAAGATTGCCCATCTTTAGGTATGAATTGTTGCAACATGTCTGCATTGATATAAGCTAGATTTAATTTGATGTATTGTAAATTGCTTAGAGAAAATCGCTAATATCAAAGTTTACTACTTTAAGAGGAATGAAAATATTTCAATGAATAAAATTAGAATGGTTAGTATAGTTTAAAAACAATTGTGGACACATTTGAATATAAAAATGCAATACAAATAAAGAAATGTTCTACAATCTATAATTTGATTACAAAGTGACCCTTTACAATTTCTAAGAAAGTTTATTGAAAAAAAATTGAATTTTGAAATTAAATTTAATTAATTTTAATGTACTTTTTCATATTAAATAGAAATATATATATCCTATTAAAAGTGAAACCCTATTAATCCTGGTATAATCTATTCATACAACACATATCAATCAATTATGTTGAACTTCTACAAAATGAGGAAAAAAAGAGACATTGATTGGATAATCAATTACTTAAACATTTATTAGCCAACTTCATGCATTTAACGGTTTGAAGGGCTTCTTAATATTATATTAAAATTTCAAACTCAAGAAACTTTGAAGCTCTTTAATCAATTAAAAAATATTTTGATTTTTTTTCTCTACATATCTTATGCAGATTTAAATCTATTCAATTACTAGATGACAACTTCACTTAAATGTAAATGAATATTATATTATATTTATTAATTAAACTCTTCCAAAAAAACTAATTTACTTTTTATAATTTATAATATCTAGTCAAAACAATACAAAATCAAATGCTCAAATAAAAGTCTCTTAAACAATCATAATTACATATATCACAACATTTTTATTTAATATTTCTTTAAATTTAAACACTCTATTTTCTTTGATTTTTTTTTAATAAAAAATTAAACAATTCAAATAATCTTAAAAACTATATATATATATATATATATGATAAATGATCTAAAACATTGTATATCTCAGTAGCGTATGTTCTTTTACGATTTAAATAATAAATTTTTGAATCTAAAGAATATAACTGTTTCTATAATAGAACACATAAATTCCATTAATCCTTCTATATTGCCTTAGATTTTTCAAATTTTATGGACAATATCATTACTGCAGGAAAAAAAAAGAAACTTTTGCTACCGTATCTCTGTAGTCTAAATATGGTTTAAAGTTATCTTACTGTTTTCTATAAATTCTAAATGGGTTCTAAATTTAAATAAAAAAAAATCAGATTTAAGAACTGCAGATATCACCTGAAGAGACGCCATATCTGTGAAGGCGAAGAATTCGAAAACCCAAAGCTGTGGTGTTTAGATCTGTCTGAGTACTCTCTCTACCACATCCAATGCCTGAGTCGTTCCAATATCTGCTATTCAAATAATTCTTAGGTATGAGGATTGAGCTAACAAATATAATTTTGGCTTAAACAACACACTCTAAGCTTTGATTTGTTTAGATGGTTCATATAAAATGACACTAGCTTCTTCAATAGAATCGGCCTATTTCTGTGGTTTCAGACAATACATAAAGATACATCATAATCATATGAACAAGTCAAAGTTTAGAATATATTGTTTAAACCTGACAACGAATACAGCCTATAATATATATGGATCCTTCGTAATCATAAACAACTAATGCATTGATCAAGATAATGACTGTTTATTTGAAGACTAGCGTTCTCACACAATGCAAAAAAACAAACAAACAATAATAACATTCATCTTGAAGCTAAAAAACAAGCAAACCTATAAACATAGTCGAGAGCTATCTTTATTTCATTTTGAAAGTGGCGGTCTATTCCAAGGCGTTCTACTGTGTCAACCATTGAAAGATGTTGAAACAGATCGTTTGCAGATGAAGATTGTACAGGAAGGGCATTGAACATGCCCTTGATATCCTTAACGAGCTTCTCAGCATGTTCACCATAAGAGGGAGCCTGTGAGCCATCACAGATCCAACAAGGTAAGACAAAAGAAATAGGAACTTCTGTACTTAACAAATTATGCAGTGGCAGTAATTCATACAACTTTCCACTTCTCTTTTCTTATTTGTTCATTCTCATGATAGATCATGAATCATGATCTAAAGTAATAATAATAAAAGAAAATGTTCACATAATCTGATCTAGGTCAAAATAAATAGTAAATTAGGAGATAAAAAAAAAAAAATCAGAACTATGACATAACAGATTGCAAAATGAAAAACATTTATGAAATATAATCTCAAACATGGACAAAAAAATAGTCAGAAACAAAATTGAACTTCAACTATTGAATCATTAAACTCAAGCTTACCTCGTAAGATTTTGGGAGAGATTGAATGAAATCATCATCCCACAAGTTAGGATGATGATTGCCAATGCGTCGTGTTATGCCATCATCAGTGGTAATCAATGCCATATTGATGGGAGCTTGAGCAGCTCTACGGCGCGCAGGGATTTTGGTTCTAAGGGATGGTGTATTGAAAAGCTTCTGATGAAAAACAGGCTTATGGAGGGGTGGCTTCTGTAACTTGTGTCCAACCATACTGGAAGCCAATGGTGTGATGCAACCTAGAGACATTTTGGCTCTAATGGTAATGGTATCCTTCTACGCAAGGAGGATCTTCTATAACTTACTGTCAAACTTGTCCTCCTCCGCTCCAATTTATAGAACTCCTATCAAGCATGGAGATACGAAACTAGCCTATCGCAGAAACACTTTTTCTACTCCATTAATCACGGGTTTACCAAATTCAAAGCATTATGACGTGGGATTATCTGTTAAGAACCTTTGAAGCAGAGAGATAATGACATTGTAAAAACGTAATGTCGACGAACAGTCGTTTTTTACAAGCCATATACGCCAAGAACCCAACATATTCTCTGTAAACAATAAAAATTGGCAGGATCGTACTTAATAGGAGATGAGGGTCCGTTTCTGATTTGAAATTTGATGGTAAATCTGTACAAACTATTGTTTGGTTATATTTTGCTATTGTAAAGTTTTTACACTTTCTAACGGTAAAGAATTATTAATGATGAGATTAATTAAGAGAGGATTTTTATCAAGTTGAAGAAGTTCATATATTCATCAAATCTATATACATAGAATATGTTATTTAATTTAAATATATATTTTTAGAATTTAAATAATTGATAATAATTTTATATTTTGTTCTTATTATAATATGATAAATAATTATTCTATTTTTATTGGTCAAATTTTATCTTTGATTGTTGAATTAAATGTAGTTTAAGGATGGCGAAAAACAATTTTTTTACCAAACATATATGCCAAAAAATCAATATATTCTCTATAAGCAACAAAGATGGGGATGAGGGCCCATTTCTAACCATTTATGTTTTCAACTAATTTAAAATTTGATAGTAAATCTATACAAACTATATAATTTGAGTTTTTAGTATTGTTTGTTTGGTTTATATTTTGTTATGGTAGATTTGGACACTTTGTAAATGTATAGAATTACTAATGATGAGATTAATTAAAAGAGGAATTTTATCAATTTTGAGGAGTTCATATAGTCATGGAATACATGTATGTAAAATAATGTACTTGATTTAAATATATATTTTTAATACTTACATAATTGATAATAATTTAATATTCATTTTATTATAATCTAGTAAATAGTCATTATATTTTTATTGGTCAAATTTTATCTTCAAGTATTGAATTAAGCGTAGATTAAGGATGTCCAAAAGAAATTCTTTTATAGATCATATATGCCAAAAACTCAATATATTCTCTTTTGGTAACATAAATTGGTTTTTGTAGGTGGGTATGATGTACTTCATTAACAGGGGATGAGGGCCCATTTCTAACCAATTCTTTTATAGAACATATATGCCAAAACCTCAATATATTCTATTTTGGCAACAAATATTGGTTTTTGAGGTGGGTATGATCCACTTCATTAACAGGGGATGAGGGCCCATTTCTAACCATTTATGCCCAAACTATCTGATTTGAAATTTGATAGTAAATCTATACAAACTATACAATTTTAGTTTTTAATATTGTTTGTTTGGCTTATATTTTGTTATGGTAGATTTGAACACTTTGTAAATATATAGAATTACTAATGAAGAGATTAATTAAAAGAGGAATTTTATTCAATTTTACTATGTTTCCAATGTTCATTATTTTTTAATCTCACTACAAACTTAGATATACCTTTCTTTTTCTTAGGTTATAAGTTTTTTTTTTGTATTAGAAAGAGTTTGAAAATTTAGTACAATGCTTACAGCCTGAAACCAGTCCAAGTTTTTAGAGGCCCGAGAACCTTAACATTATGTTTCCACTACCTTGTCAAAGGACTATCACAGTTATTTACATCTTTTACATTGCTGAAGAGTTACAAAAAAGAAAACATCAGAAATGCTACACCATTAATAAGCCAATACAAATTGGTAGTTAAAGGAATTAAGGGGCTTGATTAAGTGTCCACTAGACTGTTGTTTCCTCCTCCACTGATTTCTTCATCATCCTCTTGGCAGAAACTATCCATACACCTTGTTTCACTTGGCGCAGCTTCTTCAGCACCATAGACAGTCAAATCTTCACTTTGGGGACCAAGCGGCAGTGGGGCTCTTTGTCTTCCTGGGTCGGTAGCTTCATCAACTACCATCTAAAGAACATCAAATGCCCTTTGAAATAGTTTAGCCTCCTCTAGATTCCACCGAGATGCATGAGGACAGTTATTTGCATCTCTCGTGATGGGGGCAGATCTCTCACTACTTCTCTTCATGAACTTCTCCATAGACAACTCCACCTATATTGACACCTGCATAGCAACATTATACATCGTGAGTCTCTTGAAAGACTCAGTAAGTACCCTCTTATTGCCCTTAAACTTATCATCATTTCTCACCTTCCATAAGTGCCACATAATTTTGTTAGAGAAATAATACCACAAGGAAATGCATTCAGAATTAAAGTTAAGATTGGGAAAAAGAACATCATGCCAATTTATATCACCATTGTTGTTCCATATTTTTAAATTATGGCAGAATAAATACCAAATTTCCTAAGAATAAATACAATCAAAGATGATGTGCTTAACGGATTTAGGAGTCCTACACAAATTACAAATATCAACATCTGCATGATTAGATTTAAAAGAGAGTTTTTGTAACAGAACTAACCACCTGAAGCATGCCTTTTTAGGCTCCATAGAGTGATGCCAAACAAAAAAAAGAAATTTTCCCCACATTTTAACATCCAAAGTCAGGCCCCAACACTTATTAACAAGCTGAATAACAGATTCATTATCCGTAAGATTATTGTAAATAGTTTTGGCTTTTACATTGGTAATATCAGAGCCATCATTCCAGATAATAGCACAAAGAGTGTTAGTTCTACCTTCCATATTGTTGGGGAAGCATGTGTCCCTACATGCTTCCAACAAGATCGAATAAGTTCTGTGATTAGAATCGGGCAGGTCAAAGTTCACCTGAAGCCAATCCCAACTTTTAGGTCACCCATTTTCTAAAAAATCCTCAAAGGTTGGCAGCCCTTTTTTGTTCTAGGTTTTGGCAAAGCAGCCTTGAAGTAAAGCAAGAGGTTTCCCCTTGTGCTCCAAATTCCACCAAATGGAATTGTGGAGATGGTAACTTATATTATTTTTAAGGGTAATGTTACTTGATTTAAGATGAGCATTATGTTTTACCAACTCCCAAGCCTTCCAGAGACTCTTGAAAATGACCAAACCAGCAGGAACCATAGGATGCTTAATGAGGAGGATATCACTAAGGGGTAGTTGTTTCTAGGCTTTAGCCTGCCTAAGGACAACCATCTAAATGTTGTTCCTCACCAACACTTTCCAGGGCTCATTGCCCTCCAAGGATTTTAGGATCCACTTGACTGCCAGGGCAATCCCTTGTAGCCTAAGGTCCTTCAGCCTAATTCCCCCCTGCGCCTTGCTTAAACAACACCACTCCCATTTGACCGAGTGCCTCTTCCTCCTGCCTTTCCCATCTAACTAGAAAAAACATCTTATGCACTTTTGGATGTCATTAACTTGGTAGCTGTTAAAAAACTAGACTGAAGCAAAGTAAATATTGTAGGAAGACAATATTTTTTAGCAAACTTGAATTCTGCCAGCAAGAGAGAGATGCTGTCTATTCCGACCACTTAACTTTTTCTCCAGCTTCTCTTTTAACCAGATCCACATTTCCTTAAGGTCCGAGCAAACAACAAAGGGGATTCCCAAATATCTTACAATCTTGTTGGGACCCCCCCATTGGACCCCATACCTGGAAAGCCAGTCAGGAGGTGTATCTTTCCATCCTAGGAAAGTCAATTTGGCTCTGGAAAGTCTGGCCCCAGAAGCTTGACAAAATAATTCCAATTTTTTTATTAAAGAATCCACATTACGTTGCTCAAGTTCCACAAAGATGGAGGTGTCATCAGCAAATTGGACATTTACTAATTCCTCTTGATTAGGAAGTTGAATCCCCTTTATTCTGGGAGAGGATGAGTGATCTCTTAACAGATAGAAAAGAGCATCTGACGTAATGACAAATAGCACAGGGGCCAAGGGGCAACCTTGGCGGATAGACCTTTGTAAAAGAATTTTCTCAGTTAGAGTGCCATTAACATCAACCTGGGCTTTAGCATCTTTTAGTAGAGTGTCAACCATGCCACAAAACTTGCTAGAGAAGCCAAAAGCATGAATAACAGTCCTTAGAAACACCCATTCTACCCTGTCATAGGCTTTTTCGAAGTCTAGTAGTAGCATAACAAAATTCTGATTGGAGTTTTTAGCCCATTCTAAAGCTTCCTAGCTTGTGATTAAGTTCTCCAAGATATACCGCCCCTTTATGAAGCCAGTTTGCATGTTATTGATGAATTTAGGCAATATGTTGTTTAGTCTAGCAGCAATTACTTTGGCTAAGATCTTGTGGGAGACGTTGAGCAAGGTTATCAGTCTCCAATTCTTCACCATAGTTTTGTCTCCCCCTTCTGGGAGGAGCTTAATTATTCCTCTGTTTATACTTTCCCCCAAGGACCCTTTATCAAGGGCTTCCCTATACACTTGTAGGAGATCTTCACTCACCCAATTTGAGAAAGTTTTGTAGAACTCAACTGGCAGCCCATCCCACCCAGGAGACTTATCATTATTCATGGACTTTATAGCATTTAGAATCTCAGTCTTGGAAATATCTACATCCAGGCAGCAAGAGTCTTGATCACTTTATTGGGGATTAGATTTTTAATGAAAGACCTGGCTTCTTGCCCTCCCTCAATCCCTTCCTCAGAGATAAACAAATCCCTGAAGAATGAGTGAAACTAGTTTAGAATGTCCTCTTGATTAGAACATAGTTGGGAGCCATTCCATATTTGTCCCACTTGTTCTTTAACCTTCTTTCCCTTCAGATAATTGAAGAAAAACTTGGATCCCTTGTCGCCACAGTTTAGCCAGTTCAGCTTAGCTCTAACCTTTTGTCCTTTTATCTTATGGGCCTGTATCTTCCTCAAGCTGTCTTTGGCTAAGACAAGAGCCTCACAAAGCTTTTCGTCCTTGGGGCAGCCTTGCAGCTTGGTTTCATCCTCTAGAAAGCAGTCTTGAAGACACCTTTCTAGCTTCCTACTGTCAAGAGCCCATTTTTTCCCAATAACTTGGAACAGGGTTCTCCAACCCTCCACATTAACATTCCATCTCTCAATGGTAGAAGCATCTTTCAACATCCATTTATTTATTTCCCTTAGCGAAGCAATGGCTTCTTGATAGTCAACATCACGCAGAAGGTGAGTATTCAACAGGAAACCCCCTTTTTTCCTAGCTTGGTTTGAATTGTCCTGGAGGGGGGTGAGGATGACCTTAATAGGGTGGTGATCAAAGAGGGTGTATGAATACACTTGCACTTGCACCCCATCCTCAGTCAGGCAGAAGCTAAAGAAATCCTTGTTTGCATAGAACCTGTCTAACCTACAATAGATCCGAGCAGCCCCTTTCTGCGCATTACACTATGTGAACCAGACACCTTTGCATTGTCTTTTATTACCTTCCATTGGATCAGAAAGTCTAAGTTTGTTCTTAAGTCTCAGCCAAAAATGCTTCTCATTACCTTTCCACATCCTGTCCACACCTCCCCATTTATCTTCTCTCTGCTCAATCATGTTAAAGTCTCCACCCATTATCCATGGAATATCTTGAAGACCAGCCAACCACTGCCATAAACTGCATCTTTCCCTATGATAATTGGGGGCGTAGATAGAACATACACCAAACCGTAGACCATCCCTTTCTAGGGTGACCCACACCCCTCTATTACACGGTGACGTGCCATTACCGATAACAAATTGAGCCCAGTCCCTGGACAGATAGCAGTCCCTCCCTTGCCCTTTTCATGAGTCGTTGTAAAGAATTTGGAGTCTTTCCAGACAAATTTCAAGTTTGTTTCCAAGGTAAAACCAATGGCTTTAGTTTCCTGCAGCATTACAAAATCTTTTTTCTTTTCCAGATTGACAAATCTTCTAACAATGTACTTCCTGTCTGAGGATTCAAGGCCCTGGGCATTCCATGAAATGTAGTTAAGATTCATATTTTGAAGTCATGGGCGTGTCTCTTGTTCCCCTCTAAATGCTTCAAAGCATTTAGGGAATTTGTCTTCTATTTCCAGTTTCTTGGTGATTAGGCATTGAATTACAGTACTGACTTTTTTCCTTTTATTTTTTGATACTCCATTTTTCTTACTTCCCCCCATGGGGATGCTGGATTTCCTTGGTCTTCCTGGACCGTTCCTAAGTTTCACTACCTGAATCTCCTGACCCTTGGTGCTAACCTCCTTAGATTTGCATCCTTTAGTTACAGTTGATCCTTTCTCCAAGGATTTAATCTAATTAGTACCCTCATTAGGAGTTTTATTATTGGTCAAGTCATGAGAAGTTTTAGTTCCTTGTTCAACATTGACATAGTAAGCAACAGGGATCACAACAGAGTTAGCAACTTGCCCCCGATGATCCTGCAAGGTTACCTCTAATGGGGCAGCTTGGTTATTAGAGTATAGACTAGAGAAGGCCTTTTCAGCCCTATTTTCCTTGGGATTACCATCCAACTCTCCTTCAGTGACCATAGCAAATGAGGCAACGTAGCTAGTTTGAGAATTGGAGTTGTTAGAAGTTACCTTCTCTTCAACTTCATCAGAGGCCACAACCACACCATTAGGGGGAGCTTCGCTACTCACAGACAAATTACTAGCCCTGTTGTCATCAATAGTTTGCTTGACAATGTCTAGGCTGAAACGGTTAGGGTGTTTGATTAACTAGAATTGGGAGACCATCGGCTGATTGTCATAGTTATATCTATTTGACAAGTTCTTTTCAATTCTTTGCCTTATTTCTTCCAATTATTGGGAATTTAATTTCTCAAGCAACATAGGGTTATTAGCAATGCAATTTGGCAGCAATGAGGATTCACCCCCCACATTAACAAATACCTCATTTTTATTAATCTCATGACTGGGGCTAACAACAGCATTGTGAAGGTGAGAAACTTTTAGGTCATTTATAGTTGAAATGTCTGAGGGCTAGACAACAATGTCCTGCAAACCCTCACCAACCCCTAGTATCATAGAATCGCCTTTAGTGGTTGAGAGAGGGTTAGTAGAGTCGAGGCGACTAGCCATGTTATTAGCCACAATTTCATCATTAGTTGTTGAACTTGGAGCAAACTGATCACCCAGAGAACCATTCTTCATTAGGTTATTATTTTTTCCAGTGTTAGGGTTTGGAGGAGGTTTATTCTCAGGGTAGCCACAACCATCAGGCTGACTTACTTTATTTTTAATGGTCTGGCAGTTCTTTCGAATATGCCCTTCTTGGTGGTAGAGGTAACACGAGTTTATGCTGCCCAAAATTTCCAATGGATAGATCCACTGATGTTCATCTTCATTAATCACAATATTCTCTGGTATTTCAACACTGGGATTCAAAGCCACAAGTGCTCGAGTGTCCAAATGCGGTAAGGTGAGTTTAGAATCCTCGACTTGAATGACAGAGCCAGTGGGGGTTAAAATTTGTGGGATGATGTTCCAGAATTCTGGTTGAAGATCTTTGAGGACCACCCACCTAGGGAAAGACAACGTGAGGACTTCCTCCATGATGGCCATAGGTGACTAGGGTAGGGCGCGAAAAACACACCCACCAAGGTTCCAATATGATTTTTCTAACACTTTCAACTACATGGCATTGTTCAAAAGAAAAATGACAAACAAGCCCCTTTGAACCATTATGCAAAATTTAACTTGAATTCCAAATTTAAGACCCCAAATTTTCCCAAACCAATCATCTAAAAATTTTCTAGCTGGAAGCCTATTCGAGTTCACAGCAACAAAGTAAATTGTTGAATCTTTTAACCTAGTTAGACTCTCATTAGAAATTACATTTTTCAATTCGGGACTAGGAGAAATAAGTAAGTCTCTATGGGGAACAGGAGGGGACTTACCTTTCGGGCCTTCATAGCCCCCAAAGTAGTTGACGAGAAACCTTGTCGCCACCAGAACAGCAACCCTGCTATCCGCTAGGGCATCCTTGAAAGATTTTTGCAAAGAACTTGGAGACTCGATGAGAGGATTAACATTCTTTGTGTTAGAGTTGGGGACAAAACCCTCAGGACCCCCCTCCATAAATGGATGGAGGAAGGGGCCGATGACACCCACAACCTCAACCCTAGAGAGACGGGAAAAAGAGACGAGACAAAAACCACTCTAAAAAGCAGACAAAAATGGTCCTAAGGTGAGAAACAATAACAAACTTATGGGACAGAGGGTACTTACAACACACAATAAACCTAGGATGGGGGAGCGTACAGACTCCCCCACGGAGGATGCATGATCACCCGTATGCTACCAGGTTGGGTTGCAGGCTGCTAAGCAAAAAAAATTCTAGGTTATAAGTTAACAAGCAACTTAATTGGAAAACTTATTAGATGTTCATATTGTCTTTTCATATCTATAGGTGATAAAAAAAGGGTTCATTATAGAGTAGTACAACACTCAATGGTTCTATTTACTAAATATTAGGATTCCATAGAACCTTAAAAACTATGTGGATTATTATCCATCATTTCCATCTATCCTACAGTGCCCTCCTTGAAATTCATAGATTGTCATTTCTCTTTCCCTCACAAGGCCATAACCAAAAAATCTTTCTCTAATTTTTTCTTTTCAAATCTAAATAATTTTCCCTATTATATGATTGCAACTACTCCCTTTATTAATCTTCAATCACCCTAATTCTTCTCTATCACTCACACACCACTACTACATAGATTTTCCTCAAGGGTTTGTATTTTCTAAATTGCGTTCATATATTTTGCAATAAAAAAAAAAGTATTTAGAGTGTAGAAAATATATTGAAATTATAAAATATATGATTTTTCCATAGTCCATAAAATTCATATAAAATAATTTTGGATTGAATTATGTATATATTTTGTAACAATATTTTAGATCAAACTCATTGAACCATTATTAGAATGAAGAGATGATTATAATATGGAATATAGAACTTAATACTAAAAAGGCGTTAGGGTAGGGGACTAACAATATATATATATATATATATATATATATATACAATTGAAAAGAAAGAAGGGAAAAGAAAGAAAGAAAAATGTAGGGATGGGGAGAGACTAGACCTCATGACCTCTTTCCTACAATAGAATGCTTTAGCCAATCAAAGTAAGCCCCCACCCCATGTATGTGTAGACATATTATTATGTATATTAGTATTTTATTTATTTAAAAGTTAATTTATTTTAATTTAAAACTATTTTATTCTATTTTTTTATTTTTCATTTTATTTATTAAAAAACTATTAATATCTCTTTTATCTAAATTAATAAATACTATATATTTATATGTTAGTTTTTAATAGTTTAATTATATGAATTATACTATTAATTTTTAAAAAATATATTAATTATGTTTTGGTTTTTATACTCATGACATAACACTACACTTTATACCTTGCTAAAACTCCATACCTTATTACTACCATGGACATAAATAAAAAATACTTTAAAATAAAAATATATCATAAAAATTATATATAATCATAAGTTTTGGTCTTTTCTTAAAAAAGTAATAAATTTGAAACATTAATTTATGATAGTTGCAAAAGTCAGGTTCTAAAATTTACATATAAGTGTGTATGTATGTATTTAATTTTAAAACAATTTAAAATGTAAAACTTTATAATATTTTTTAAATTAATTTTTCATATTTTAGGAAAAGAATGAAAATAGTTTATATAATTTTATTTTTTGAAAATGTGAAAAATTTAAATCATGAATTTATGACAATTGTAATATATATATATATATATATATATATATAAATATAAAATTCAAAATTCAAAAAATGATAATACTTTTTAACTAGTTTAACACATTTTTGAAATACACTGAAAATAATTGTCTGTATTTTTCAAAATTGAGAAAACGTTAAAATATGAATTTATGACATTTGTAAAATTTATGTTCTAAATTTTTCATGTATCGATATATATATTTTTCAGTGCTTCCCAAAATGTGAGAATTTAAAATATGATAATTGAAGAATTATATATATTATTTTAATTGTGATTTTATATCAATTTTTTTTACTATGTTATTTTTAATAAATGATAGATTAAAAATTTATTCATAAAATAATATAGAAAGTTAATTTAAAAAAGATTGACAGTTGTAAAATTCACGTTTTAAATTTACTGCATTTTGAAAGATACTAAAAGTAATGTCCACATTTTGAAAAAAGACTAAAAGTAATGTTCACATCTTAAAAAGAATGAAAATTGTATATATATATATATATTATTGGATAAAGAAGAAAAAAACAAATTACATCAGGGATAATACATGGTCAAATAGGCCACCATTAGGTCATACACAAGTAGCAAGACAAGCTACTACAACAGCAACAAAAACAACAATTCTAGACCATCATGACATAAGGTAAAGCATGCTGCTACAGCTGTAATAATAAACAGCTTTACAGTAGCAAAATGTGTTGTTACAACAACAAAACTCCAACAAATACAATAAGAATCTCTCTTCGAAGAAGATTTAGAACACCACTAATAACCAAAACTTGAACCATTAGTCAACAGCCATTTAGAAGAAGGTCTAAGCAACTCATTGTCCAAAGGGCAGAATACTCTCCATAGCCTCCAAGAAGCAGCCTCCTTAGCAAGATGTCTATCCATCAACCAACTATAACTGTGCTTGAACATTGTAGATAGATGTTCTAAGATCATTGTTAGTTTCTAAATAATCATGGAGCATAGCAAGAAAATTTGTAACTTGTAAAGAGAGATTCCAGAAAATTACTTGAACTTCAACTTTAAGAGGCTGAGAGACGTTGGAAAAGATAGCAACATAATGAAACTTCCAAGTGAATTTAAGGATGAACTGCCTGCACAGTTGAGTGAGGATATTATGGTGAGAGGAGACACCAAGGAGTGTTGTTTTCCATGACCAAGTGTGAGTGAAGAAGGCGGGAAGCAAAGAGAAAAGAGAATGCCACAAGTTCTGAGCATGAGAGCAAAACCAGAAAGCATGCTTTATAGACTCAGATTTAGCACAGAAGGGACATGATAAAGGAGGATGGAGAAATTTGAGGCAGTTACCAATAGGTAGCTTAACATGAAGCATCTTCCAAGCCAAGAGCTGAGATTGCGCATTGGCTTTAGACTTCCAAATTTGATGGTTGACCATATTCCATTTTGCTCGACTAAACTTGCAGTTCCACTTGACATTGAGCCAAGGTGAAAGAAAAATTGAGGGGAGCAGTTGTCTATAGATGATTTTGAGAGGAAAGAAGCAGATATTATGTTTATTAGGCCATTTCCAATCTTTCAAAAAGCTAGAATGACAAGGAGAGGATAGAAGACAAAAGAGATTAGGGGGAACAAGGTGTTGTATTTGAAGAAGAGGCTATTTAGTGAGAGATGTCAAGTGGAACTCAGTTCGTAATTGTTGCCAAGACTTCCAATTGAAGCTGATGGGATCCCATAAATCACAAAAAACTTGAATTCCCTTTTTGAAAAGATTCTTGCCTTTAAAACTTTTAATAGCTCCAAGGGGTTTTCCATCTTGCTGAATTAGATGATTCCACCATATGGAAGAGTTTGCAAAGCTGAGGCCATGACTAAAGGATTGATCATACCAAACCAACTTCTTCAAGGTGATTTGCCATGCTTTCCAAATAGAGTTGAAAGGAGCAAACCCATTAGTCTTGAAACAGGGGACCAAAAGGAGCTTATCATTCCACTTGACATCATCCCAGGCACACTCAGGGCATTTATATTTTATTTTCAGTCAGTTGCTATACAAAATATAAAATATAACCTTTACAACTGTGATAAATATAATATTCAGTCTTTTCAAAATGTGGAAAATTTAAAACATGAAGAGAATTTTACATACAAAAGTGGCCCACGTTTAAGCTGTATGGTAAGTGAGTGCGGTTGAAGTACATGGTAAGATAAATCATTTCCTTGTTGTTCTTGGCCTATTTTTTCGGGTTTGACAAACATTTAGTTAAGACTTTTAAAAATTCTTCTCTCAATAATTATTGATTTAGATTCTTAAGAATTTTTTTATGAATTTAAAATTATTTAGCTTATCTAGCCTATTTAATCATGTCTTTCTATAATTTTTTTTTTTAATTTTGATAATTATTATATTGGAATTTTAATTATTTTTATTTAAGCTTTAAAAAATATTTTTATATTTGAGGGAAGATCACTAGACTCAACTAATTTATAAGTAGAAATTAAAATTAAGAAAAAAAAGAATTGCTTATTGAATGGTTATCTAATTCACAATTATTTGACTAGAAGATAAAAAAAGCTCAATGATTCAAAAAGTTACTTTTCTCCTAATTTAATATTCTTAAAAGAACATACATATTTGTAAGATTTATATTTTGGAAAACCAACAATTTTATCATTGAATAGTTTTAAATTTACTTAAATAATTGATATATTAAGAATATAAGATTTTAGATGGAAAGATATATATAAGAGCATTTTATATATGATGTGATATTAATTTTGTAAATCATATATAAAAAATTAAGTTAGTTACTTATTACAACATATAAATTATATTTTTATTATATTATTTGGTCAAAAATTATAATATTAGGTGTGGTGTAACTATATTGGATAGTGAGAAGAGGATTATAATAGCATGAATATGCTAACGAAAACTTCTTTAACATAAATTTGAATTTTTTATGTCAATTATGAATATTAATAATATACATAATATTAATGATAATTTATGGAGCAAAATAAAAATAAAAAAATACAATATAATAATTGGTAAGTGGAATAAAAGTATATTAAATTTACTATTTGATAATTATTTTCTATGTATTATATTGTTTATTTTAATAATAGATAAAAATTAAATTAGCTCAAGTAAAAGCTAAATTCAATAATTTATGTTCACTTAACTTTTTCAAACTTGCCTATTTTTTTAATGATTTATTAAATTATTTAAAAAATAATGCTTAACTTAAAATAACTAGAGCTTGATCTTATTTTTAAAAAATGGTATCACAACATAATAACCCGACCACAATAACCCTCGACACAATAACCTTGTCATAATAACCCAAGGACAAAATAACCTAGGGTCATAATAACCCATGGACAAAATAACCCATGGTCAAAATAACCCATGGATAGAATAACTTGTGGTCATTTTAGATCAAGCTAGTAAATTTTGTTTTCCTTTCTCTATATTCTTATAGGGATATTTTGTCCATGGGTTATTCTAACCACAAGTTATTTTGGCTTGGGTTATTATGACCCTAGGTTACTTTGTCCTTGGGTTATTGTGATCGGGTTATTCTATCCAGTGTTATTTTGGTTGAGTTATTATGTCCTATAACAAAAAAATTGGTGTTTTGGATTTTCTTGGAGGATTTCGAGAGCAACTCTACAACTTAGGGTTTGAAAGGACATTCAACTCATGTGAATGGAGGAGGCTTGGCCCTCCTCCAAATGGGTCCTTGTGTGGCGGCATAAGGCAAGGTATGTTGGGGTTCCCCTTGTGTGAAACTTACTTTCTCTTTGGTTTTGCCCATGCTAATCAAGGGTCTAGTCTAAGGAAGCATGAGTGGGGATACATATCCCCTCAATGGTGGTGTTGAAAAAGTGAATCGTGGTGATGGAAACCATTTGCATCCAAAATCCTTCCATGATATTGTGGCTGGCAAGGAGGTGGCTTTCCCTATTGGTGCAAGATTCTTTGTGCAAGAAGGTGGTTGTGAGGAGGATGGGGAACACAGAAGAGGTATTTTCCATCCCAGCCCACAAAAAATTGACTTCATGGTACCAAATGAAAACCACTTAGATGCTTTGTGTGAATAATATTGTAAATTGAAAAAAATTACTATTTTTTTGGCCATCATGGACATAAATAAGGTCTTGACAAGGAAATATATGGATGAATGGCTTGCAAATGTATGGGAAAATAAACTTCGGATTTCATTTTCTTATTGTAGAATAATTCAAAAAGGGATTTATATTATTTTCCTTAGAAATCATGAGATGCAGTGTAAAACCCTAAACAAACAATTTTGGAATATTGGTAACAATATCTTTCAGGATGTGGCTTGGTCACCTGAGGCCTTGAATGATGAAGTCTTGGATTTTTCTAGCCCTAGATGGCTAGTAATTAAAAATATGCCACCAAAACTGTGGGCATTTGTCCCTCTCCTACTTGAACCATATGGTAAAGTGCTAAGAGTCGACAACACTAAATTTGCACTACCTCACGTGAACGCTAGGGTTCTAGCCTCCATCCTACCCAGGGTGGATCTAAAGTATGCCCTACTCTTAAAACTTGAAATGGAGACACAATGTGTGGCCTCGAAGTTCTGGTGGACTGAATACTTATTATCTCTATAAGAGAGAAGGGCACATAAGGAGTAATTGTCCTTTGATTGGCAATAGAACCAACAAGGAAAAGATTCAGTCAAAAGACAAAGAAAAAACTAGGGAAGGAAACGATGCCACAAACCTTAGCAAACAAAATGGTGATACCAAAAATTATGAATCCAATCAACCACCTGCCATAAGTAGCCTACTAAAGAAAAGTATGGATTTTGGGAAAAACACAACCAGATTTTCTAACTTTGAAAGTACTATGGGGGAAGAGAAGTCCCCACTGCATAATAACCTTAGTGGAAATGGAGTGGTTGAAATCCCAAAAGAACTCTTAGATCCATGGTCTAGATACATAGAGGATGGATCTTGGGATAGTGAAGACTTCTCCAAAACCTCAAGCCAAGGCTCAGATAGTGATATGGATAATAACATGGAGAACATGGATATGCAGACACATGATATAAGCCTAGGTTCTATGGTATCCATGGAACCTGCAAAGGATGGAATACCAGAGGTGGAGGAACAACTAGCTCCCCCACTGGAAGACACAAATGTTGACTCCCAAATCTTGGACAATATTGATTCACCATAAATAAAGAAACTAATGTAACAATTAAGGAAAACACCAATCTAAACAAGATAGTCAATAAGGAGAGGAAGAATGCCCAACAACTAGCATTGGATAAACTAAGAAATGGACCCAATGGGGGCAAAGGATGGGACTCTATCCTTAACAATGAGACATACTACCTAAGAAAATTCAGAATCTTCAATGAAGACTCGAACAAAAGGAAAATACTAGAAATTTCAAAAGTCAGGCCAGGAAAAGTAAAAAACCTAATGAATGCTTTGGAGACCAACTTGATGCCCACTAAGGTCCACCCTAGCCTATTTGAGGTGTTGCATGTTTTGAATTAAGTCATGGCATGTGTATTTTTAATTGGGAGCCAACAAGTTATGATTTTTCCTGATACATCTAATTAGGCCAGTTCTAATTAATGTTGTAAGTGTTTGTGGATATGATGGATATATATATATGTAAGTTAATTTCAATGTTGTAGATTAAGAATACAAGTATTGTTGATGTGAATTGTGTGAAAGTGATGTGAGTACAAAGAAGAGTAGAGTGTTAGAGTAGAGTGATATGAAGTGTGTTGATTATGTATATTGAGATTTAATGGAATTGTATTCTAGCATGTTGTAGGTGCATTTTTAACAGTTAATTTTGGTTTTGTGTCACCCCTCTCTTATATATTTTCTTCTTTCTAGGAGCAGTGAGTCCACTAGGACAATGAGTCCATCTACAATGAGCATTTTGGTAAAATATTGTAATTGGTTATAATATAATGTGATCTAATCCTCACCATGGATTTTCCCTTTGTAGGTTTTCCATGTAAAAATTTTGTGTTCATGTGTTATGTGGTTTTGATGGTTACTTTCATGCCTTTCTTTCTTACTTCAAATTGAATATACTATTTGGAATGAATGCTTAAATATTTAAGTGGTTTTAGAGAATATTGATTCACCCCCTCAGTGTTCTGGGTGTTTAACACTTTTCTTACCATTAAAAATTCTAGGGGATATGAGCTTAACAAAATGAACTCTAAAATTGAAAAAGTTGCCTTATCATAACAATGCCAAGATCATGCTTTGATACCACTTGTAATGAATTAACTTGCACAATATAATAATATGATAGAAAATATGCTAAAAATACTTGATGATAACTGAGAATAAGAAGC
Organism: Sequoia sempervirens; assembly: GCA_007258455.2. Lineage (NCBI taxonomy): Eukaryota > Viridiplantae > Streptophyta > Pinopsida > Cupressales > Cupressaceae > Sequoia > Sequoia sempervirens. The sequence continues at coordinate 145,135 of VDFB02263607.1, forward strand.
AACTTCAAGGGGGAAAACATTTAAGTATCTCTAATGAGAACACAATTCATAATCTAATGGTGAATTAAGACTCACAACCTCCTTTATATACCTATTTATGCTTAGGATATCACCTAGGATGACCTAGATAACCCTACATAAGCTCTAAGATGACCTATTTAATTAAATAACAATATAATAAGATGATAATATGACTTAATTGGGAGTTAGTATAGCCACAAGGTGAATATTCATAACTCAATGTACTCTAATATTAAGGGCATAGCAAAAAATGACTAATTATGGATGAGATTTATAATCAATTCCCTTAATTTATCTAGAAGAAAAATATTTTATTTACATTCAAATATATTTATCATTAAACTTACATGAAATATAAATAACACAGTTTACTATAAAATTGCATCAATTGTAGTGAAAGTTATGGAATAAAATATTATTATAAGAATATGATAAAAGGAAATTATTTTTATTCCAAAAAATATATATGGAAGGAAAATTAAGAAATTAGCCATATACATACATACATACATACATATTGGAGAAAACCTTACAAGTTGATGTAAATTATGTAGGAAAACATAACAAATTTCATTCAAGAAAATTTGTATTTATTATATATAACTTGCACCAAATCAGTTACATATTTCATATATATATATATATATAATATTGATGAAGGTAGGAGCCTCCATTAAATGATGATTCTAACCTTATAAATATATAACCTAATTTAAAAGTCATATTGGCACTGGTTCAATCATCATTTTTTTGATAAGATTCTTTGTCTCAATACTAGAGACACTAAATCCATCTCTTTCTTTGTACAAAAGTTGGAGACCTTTCGATAAATTATATGCATTGTCTTTGCTAATTATTGGAACATTATCAGGCTTTAAATATTCCCAATTTAATTCTTTAAGTCTTTCATCAACTAAATAATTGATATAATTCAATGCATCTTTCTCATTAGATCCAGGATGGTCTTTCATGTAACATGTTATACATGATACTACTTCTCCACGATCTTCCTCAGCCTTCACAAATAATATTAACATTTTGTAAGATGCCACATATAGTTACCTTAAATATATTGTTGATTGATCATATGCAAAGAAATACGAGGCTATGAAAGTTAAAGATTCTAAATTTATAGCATACCTTAAATGTCCTTGTGTCACCTCTTAATCTTAAGGTTAAGCCTAATAACTCATCAAACCTTGATGGGTAATCAATTTCTTTGAGAATTTCATCAGAAAGAGGCACATCTAGTGATAATACAGGTTGCAAGGTCACAACATGAGTCCCTGCACTCACTTTTCCATTCTCTAAATATTCCTCTAGAGATGGCATATAACCTGTCGCAAGCCATTCTGCTTCTTTCATGTAAGAATCTATATATACTTCCCACTACATTCAAAGAAAATTCAAAATTATTACTATTTCTTCATGAGAGAAAAAGTAACAAGAAAAATCTAACAAAACCTAGCCCTAAAATAAATATTAAGTCAAATATCCATTTAAATTTTAAAAATCTATTTTAAATTCACTCATGAGGAAAAATAGCATATTAATATTAATATTATTAAGAAGAACATATATAAGTATATATAGTACAATATCTAATTTATAGGGAAAATGGTAATGAAAATATTAATTAAATTATCAACATTTTAAATTTATTAGTATCACAATTGAAATCGATATATTAAAGTGTAACATCAAAACGAAAAGGAATATATAATATGCCTCTACCTTTCATTATAGGTCTCTTATGGATGTAGGATAAATAATAACCTAAAATTTACTAATTTTATTATCAATTAACTATTATAACCTATTTAAACTTTATTCTATTAAAGAGATTGAATATTAAATTTTATAGATTTTTGTATGAAATGCAGAAAAATTAACAGAGAAAAAATATAAATTATTTTTCTAATAATGTATAATATTGATAATAAAATTTCAAAAATTACATCCCTATAGATTATATCAATATTAACTTTTATAGTTTGTCTTATGTTGTACATATATCATCTAGCTAGGGATTTATTTTACACTTGTAATCAAAGAACATCAGAAAGGATAAGAGGTCAATAATCCTCCTTTTAGAGAATTTCCCCTTAGTTTTTTAATAGGATAATCACCCTGTCCTCTCTTAGTAGTAGCACATCTATTGTGTTTCTTATTTTTGTTGGTTACTTTTAGTTATATTTTTAAATCACATTTTAATAGTCTTGCATGCCTATCAATCTCCTTCCATTGTAATGTTTCTGGTATATACTTGTAAAGTTTATGATTAATAAATGAGACTT